>CABHPQ010174354.1:0-39835 GCA_902168405.1 Peromyscus aztecus
TATTTTAAAAGGATGGGAAGGTAGGTTATTGGTGCATTAATTTCCCTATGGGGGGAAAATGAGAAGTTAAGATTATGACCAAGAATCTCCAATTTACCTTGAACTTCAGATTTTTAAGAAGTCTACTCTTCATTTTTGAAATCAATGTAGGAACAGTTAACATTTTTTTGAAATCTTAGTGCCATATTGTAAAACGTGCAACACTTTCGTTAGAGTAGGTTTTGACTGTCCAGTAATTTGGAATTTTCTGGATTTGGTTTAAATTTTCCCTTCTTGCCTTACTGCGTGTTACAGTTTTTTAGTGGTTTATTTCCCAGAGCTGCCTTTTTTTTTTTTTTTTTTTTTTTTTGTTTGGTCATTCGAATCTGAAGATTTAGAATCTTGATGGTAATAATATGCATCTGGGTAACCAGCTCTGTTTTCACAACTGAGATTATGAAAGTCAAAGAAAATTCCTTACTATTTAGATGACAAAGCCAAGGAAATAGCATGAGAAAGCATGCAGAGGAGGATGAAATTGACCTTTGCCAACCTAACTTGAGGAATGTTTCTAGAAATATTCTTTAAAATGAGGTAATGTAATACTTCATGATGTAAGGCAAGATAGTGAATTCTCTTGTAGTTGAGGTGTGGATGGTTGTGTTGATACAAGAAAAGTCACTCATCCCCAAAGGCCATTGGTAGAATAGGTTGGAAGTTATTTCATATAGGATCTTATTATGAGAGTAGGGGGCTTAACATTTCAGCCTGTACCAAAGCCTTTTAAAACATCTCTTTTAGATTTTAAATGACTAAGGATGTGAACAAACCACCTTAAAAATTAGACAACAGCAACAACAACAACAAAACACTGAACTGGCTTAGCCTTAGGATTCGGTTTGAAATATGGGTGAGGTGGCATGTGTTTCTTAAATTGCATAAACCAAATCCCGAAGTTGCTCTGACTGCACTTGAAAGTACTAACAGTGGCATAGGGAATTAGGGAATATAAACCCTAGCTGCTTTCTCCATGGAGTTTGATATATTCCTTGGGGGAAATGTTTATATTTTCCATTTTGTCTAGGGATACGGTTTTATGCTCATCTGTAAGGGAGGTTGTAGTTAAAGCATGGTAGACTTCATGTTTACTGAAAATAATTGTTAACATCTAACTGTACACCAGGCAGCAGTTCAAATAGTATATGATAGGGCTAAATCAACCCCTCCCCCTCCCAGAACTGAGGACCAAACCCAGGGCTCTACCACTGAGCTAAATCCCCAACCCTCTAAATCAAAACTTTTAAAAACAAAACAAACAAAACAATAGAGATAGGATCTTCTTAACTTGCTCCAGCCTTGAGTTTGAAATGCTTCTGCCTAAGCCTCCCTACTAGCAGATTACAGGTGATAGATACCATGATCTAGCTCTTAATTTGGAGCTTTCAACAACTAGTTTACCATCTCGGATTTTGTTGTATGTTAGGAGAAGTTGTCTTGGAGTTTCAACTTTTTAGTAGAAAAACATATTTATCACTTTAGAACGATTATAGGAGTGTTTCTTTTTCTTTCTGTTTTTGTTTTTTGAGACAGAGCCTGGAACTTACTATTTAGATTAGGCTGGCCTGGAACTCAGAGATCCACTTGCCTCTGCCTCAAAAGTGCTGGGATTAAAGATGAGCACCACCACACCCTGCCTATTTCTCATTTTCTTTAACATCACATCATAGGCTTATAGTGAACAGTAGAGAACATGAGGTTAGAAGAAAGGAAAAAAATAAACGGTATAGGCATTGTTAGTTTCATTCTAACATTGATTGGAAGGTTTGAAAAGTATGTTCAGGATTTGGCTTGATGTACTAGTAGACATCTGACTTACTAGAATAAATTTTTTTATAGATAGGCCTTGAATTTTTAGCATCAAAAGTTTTGTTGCATTCATATTCTAATAGGTGACTGCTTTTTGGTGAAATTTGAAGTTAGTATGTTAATTTAAAAAAAACCCTTAAAAGTAAATACCATTCAGTATAATTTATTGACTTTGAAAGTTATAATGGAGACAGGTCTTACTGCATAGCCCATGCTGGCATCAAATATGTAGCAGTCTTCTTGCCTCAAGTATCCTAAGTGCTATAGTTTCATACCTATAGCGACTCGTCCAGCTCTTAAATGTTTACTTGATCTTTACTTGATCATAATAGCATGACATCTAAATACTGCCATTTTAGTGGCATAATAATACTAGCAGGCAATATAGTACTTGTACACAATAATTCTCAAGAATCTTGTGTGGTAGGTATTATGTCCGTTTCACAGAAAAACTGAAGTACTAAGAAGTAACTTGTCACTTAATTAGTAAATGGTGCAGATGGAATTTGACCATATATATTGTTTACTTGAACTACTCAACTGTGAAGCAAGACTATTAATAGTCTAAATTTTAATGTTACTTATTTAGGGGGGCAGGACTTATTTTGGCTCACAGTTTCAGAGTATAGTCATCATGGTGAGAAGTTATAACAGCAGAGAAGCCTGACGGTTGATCACATTACATACATCCACAGTCCCCTTTTGAGGCAGGAGCTCCCTATGTAGCCCAGGCTGGCCTCAAACTCATATTTGATAATGCTCTCTTAGCCTTTTAGTGTTGGGTTTATGGGCTTGTGTCACCACGAGTGGCATTATAATCTAGTATTAAAGTTAGCTTTTGATCAGCTGTATGTTTTTCCAGTGAAATTAGAATAGCATATATTCAACCTTGGGGAGAACTTTGAGATGGAAAAATTATGTTCACCATAAACACTAGAGGACTATATGTTCTAAAAGGTTTTGTATTTTAATATTTTTTTCAGAGCAGATAGAGATTTATTAAATTGTGAGAACTCCCAAGAGTGGGAGGGGGTCTGAGGGATGAATACCTGTATTTTACTGATTTTGATGTGCGTTGTAGTATTTATTGGTTGGACTATTTTCTGTAGTATAGAGAACCATGAGCCAATAGAGACATCTACATTGTCCTGTAGATGAATTGCCATATTTTATTCTACATCTAGTATGTTATCAAAAGTAAATTATAATTAGTAATTGAATTTGACAATATTTCTCTCCAAAGTTCTTAGACTAGTAGTACAGTTTCTAAAAGATGTTCATCTTTTCAAACAAAATCTGCACTTGTCTTTTTTTTTTTTTTTTTTTTAAACTTCCTGCCTCCAACTCCCCAGTTGCTGAAATTGGACCTGGCTCTGTAGTTGTCTTTTTTTTTTTTTTTTTTGTTTGTTTGTTTGTTTTGAGACATGGTTTCTCTTCGTAGTTTTGGTGCCTGTCCTGGATCTTGCTCTGTAGCTCAGACTGGCCTCGAATTCACAGAGATCCGCCTGGCTCTGCCTTCCGAGTGCTGGGATCAAAGGCGTGCGCCGCCACCGCCCAGCGGTTGTTGTTTTATTGAGTCATGGTGTTTTAGTAATTGGATATGGATGACTGGATTTTGAAAGCATCATTTTTCTCTACATAGAAGTAAACCTAGCAAGAAATTGCATTTGTAGTGGCTCATGTTGACTTATGCCAGTGTATTTGTTACTAACAGCACTACGTTCATTCAACATTGATGTAGAGATGAAACATATTCTTAAAACATTGTCAGGTATTCATTTTTTAAGATAGAAAAGCCATTTACAAATCAGTTGTGAACAAATGGAGACACATTGTATGATAGTAATTAAGACCAGTAGATACTAGCCTTGGACTCATAATCATAGACCACCATTGGTCACTAGCTGCCCTGCTAATTATTTCCTTTTCTCCCATGTAGCTCTGGCTAGCTTTGTTTTGTTTTGCTTTTTTTTTTTTTTTTTTTTTTTTTTTTTGTTCTGGACAAGGTTTCTCTCTAGCTCTGGCTGTCCATTTTGGCCTCAGCCAGGGGGTGGTGGTGCACGCCTTTGATCCCAGCACTCGGGGAGGCAGAGCAAGGCGGGTCTCTGAGTTCGAGGCTAGCCTGGTTTACAGAGCAAGATCTAGGACAGGCACCAAAACTACAGCCTCAAAGTCAGAGTTCTCTTCTGGGATTTAAGGTGTGCACCACTGTCTGTCTGTCAATTTACAATTTTTTATTAGCATATATACAATAAGGCTTATGGGTTGCATTATGGCATTTTCATATATGTACATGATGTCATATCATAACCCCATTACCCTCTTGTGTCCCTCCAAACAACTTTATTTTTAAGAATTATATGTGCATAGGTGTTTTGTTTGTGCGTCTGCACCGTGTATTTGCCATCAGATCCCATGGAATTGGAGTTACAGACAGTTGTGAGCTGCCATGTGGGTGCTGGGAACTAAACTAAACCAATGTCCTCTGGAAGAGCAGCCAGTCCTCTTAATTGCTTGAGCCATCCTTCCAGCCCTTCCTTCCTTCTTGCTAATCCCCTTCCCAGCTAGCACCTGTCTCAACATTTTTTCGGGGGCAGGGGGAGGCTTACGGTTCATAGCATGGGCATCCTGTCTGAACCACAGAAGAGAAGCATCGCCCACTCCTGCAACCTTTAACAGTATAAATCCTCAGAGAGGGATGGAGCTCTATCCCTTCTTTCTCAGTTTTGTATAGATCATACATAGGTAATCACAATGGTTGAATTAAGGGCTATACACACATCCTTTACCAACGTGTGCATTCTAGGTGTCTCTTAGCCAACATTGCTAGACCTTGGAGGGAGTGATAGATACTCTTTTTTTTTTTTTTTTGCTTGTTTTTCGAGACAGGGTTTCTCTGTGTAGTTTTTGCGCCTTTCCTGGAACTCCCTCTGTAGTCCAGGCTGGCCTCGAACTCTCAGAGATCCGCCTGCCTCTGCCTCCTGAGTGCTGGGATCAAAGGTGTGCGCCACCACCGCCCAGCTAGATACTCTGTTTATGGTTAGCTTTCTTCAATCATTTATTCTCTGCTTTTAATAGTCACCCACTGCAAAATGAAGCTTCTCTGACCAGAGCTGACAGCAGCACTGTTCTACGGGCTTGTCTTGACCTCCTGTTCCAGCCTCCTAAATGCTGGAATTGTAGATATATGTTACCACATTCAGCTGCTGTTTTTTGTGTTCTTGTGGTTCTGGGATGGAACTCGTGACTTCTTGCATGCCAGGCAAATGCCCTGTGGAGATACATTGAAGTTCCATCCATTGGCTACTCTAGTTATAATTACTTTTAAGTCAGAAAACTTATATTCTGATTATGTGTTTGGATAGCAGCATTCCATGTTCTCTAAAGTTCAGCATATCATGTATATATAATACAAGAAGGTCTGCACTGGCACAAAATAAATTGATCAAGCTAATTGAAAATGTTCTTTTGATTAAAGAACAAAGTTGCTATTTTTTTTAACCTATTGCCAGTTGCTTAAAGGTAAAATCTTTCGTGTGTGTGTGTGTGTGTGTGTGTGTGTGTGTGTGTGTATGTATGTGTGTGTATATGTGTGTATGTGTATTTGTATGTGTGTGTGTTGTGGGTGTGGCAGTAGGGATGGAACCCAGGGCTTCATCTATGCTTGGCGAGCATGTAACCATTGACTTCTATCATTAGCTATCTTTTTACTTTTTATTTTGAGAAGTGTCTTTCTTAAGATGCCCAGAGCTGGTCCTGAAATCACTGTATAAGCCAGGATGGCCTAGAATTTGGGATCATTATATATACTACAGCCTCCTGAGTGGTTGTGATTACAGGCCTGTGGTATTGGGCCTAGGTGTAAACTTAATTCTTAACTATGATTTTTTTTTAAATTTTTTTTTTCATTGAAACAAGATATTTCCATGTGGCCTAGGCTGACTAAAAACTCAAAATTCTTCTGCCTCAGCCACAGGTACGTGCTACATACCTGACCTAAAAATTTTTGGGGGGGAAGGGATTTCGATGCTATATCTGGGAATCATGACACTTAAATTCTAGTTCTTTTTTTTTTTTTTTTTTAAACCTTTTTTGAGACACAGTTTTACTATATAGACCAAGCTGACCTTGAACTCACTATTTTGTAATCATTCTTTTACCTTAGCCTCTTGAATTACAGATAATCACCACTGCGTCTGGCTTTGGTTCTGAGTTTTTTTTTTAGTACCTATCAGTTTCCTTATCCTAACTATCTCCAGATGTCCTAGATGTATGTTGTTTGGTCTTGTGGAATATATCTGTAACTAGTTTGTCAATAGGGAAACTGATAGGAAGTTCACTCACCCATCTTTCTGACATGCTTTTTATGGGATTTAAGCAAAATTATTTATTTTCCTTAATGTGTGAAAAAACTTTGTTACTTCTGTTACTAACTTTTTGTTTTGTTTCTGAGACAGTGTCTGAAGTAGCCTGGGCTGTCATTGAACTGATCCTCCTATCTGACCTCCCTTAGTACTAGGATTACAGCAGGTGTTACCATTCCTTACTTCATTTTTTAACTTTTGTAATCAACAAGTAATGTCTTTTGGCCCCATTCTTTCTCTACAAAAAAAAAATTAGAAAAAAAAATATTTAAGGGACTTGAAAGAAGGAGCTGGAGAGAAGGCCCAGCAGTTGAGTACTTCCTGCTCTTCCACATGACCTGGATTCAGTTCCTAGCACCTACATGGCAGCTTACAATTGGTTGTAACTATAATTTTCTTTTGGTCTTGGGCACTAGGTATGCTATGGTACATAGACAATAAATGGAGGCAAAATACCCATACATTTAGAAAAATAGACTTAAAAGACAAGGGTAGAAAACGTGTTAGAAATGAAATTTTCTTTTAAAATAGTTCATTTCCTGTGCCCACATGTCTCATGATTTTCTAGTGTGCAAAATAAGGATACAATTACATTTTTCTGACTTGATATGTTTGGGTAGCTCATACCTACACATAACCTTAGTGCCAGAGAACTTGAATTTGAGTCCCATCTACCTAATTATCCATTAATTTTGTAGCTTTGGGTTCACCATAACTTACCTGTCTCAGGTTAGTTTGTCTTGTTACTTGGTTTCAGTTTTGAGAAGGAGGCATATTGTACTTGTGGTTTTTTTTTTGTTTGTTTTTTGTTTTTGTTTTTTGGCTTAACATGAGGTCTTTATTCTAAAGTATATGGATCCTAAAATAATAATCGCAGCGTGTGCTGTGAGAGAGACAAAGGTGCGGGTCGGGTGTGGTGGTGCACACCTCTAATGCCAGCAGGGAAGAGCCACAGGGAAGCATACTTCTGTTAGCTCAGGTCCAGCCTGCTCCACTTAGCAAGTTCAGGCCGCGGCGGCTACACAGTGAGACTGAGATGGCCCAACAGTGTAAAAACACCTGTAGCTCTTGCACAGGACCCAACTTCAATTCCCAGCACTCACATGACAGCTCACAACCATCTGCAGCTCTAGTTCCAGAGGATCCGATGCCCTCTTCTGGCTCCTATGTGTCTGGGAAAATAAGTCTATTTCCTGTACCTGATTCCTTCTGGCAGAAAAAATCAAGAAACTCATTCTTCATATTTGGTGTATCTCCTTGTGCACAGGTGTTTAATTTTATTTGATTGTATTAGTACTTGTGTTTTTGATAACAGATTATACGTGTAAAGATTTCAGTATCTAAAAGTGTTGGTGACCTACTAGTGTTAAGACTCAGTAACTGTCAGAATCCAGGAAATAGTATTTTGGATAGTGACTTACTAAGTGAAATGGATGGTTCCTAGGCAGATATTTTAAGATATAAAACAGACCACCAGGGAATGTACAGAAGGTGAACTTAATAATTTTCTAAACTGCCATTGCCAGCACATGGCCTTAAAGTCTTTAAAAGTAGATAGTGTAATTTTATTTTATACAAATGATTGTTGGGGAAAAAAAATCAGAGAAATATTAATTGTGATCTAACTAGTGAATCCATTTGAAATATGAAATGCTTAGGACACGGGTATTTATTGTTTGACCTAAAGTAATAGTTATTTCTATTCTTTTTTTTTTTTTTTTTTTTGGTTTTTCGAGACAGGGTTTCTCTGTAGCTTTGGAGCCTGTCCTGGACTAGCTCTGTAGACCAGGTTGGCCTCGAACTCACAGAGATCCACCTACCTCTGCCTCCCGAGTGCTGGGATTACAGGCGTGCGCCACCGCCGCCCGGCCCTATTCTATTTTTTAAGATTTGTTTTCCCCCTATTAGCACATGTTTTAGTTACTCTTGACATGACTGTACAGGACATTGCTTTGGATTAAATTGGAAATGTTTAGTACTTTACAAAGAGTTAATTTATGCAATTTTATGTTTGATTTATTTGTGTGTGTCTCTAATTCACTTTTATATGTATGTATGTGTGTATGGAGAGGTGTGGTATGTGCAGGTGATAACAGGTGCCCTTGAAGACCAGAAGCATCAAATCCCCTGGAGCTGGAGTTACAGACCTTAGGCTACCTGACAAGGCTACTGGGAATCAAACTTAGGTTCTTTGCAAGTTGTTCTTTACAAGAGCGATAAGTACTCTTAACCACTGAACTATGTTGTCAGCCCAGTGTTTGATTAATTTTGTTCATGATTAGATTGGTTGGAAGTAGTGTTGTCAGCTTAGGGAGAGTAATTTCTGTGTAAACTTTAAAATTAGTTTAAAAGGAGTTAATGGTAACAAAAATGTTGAATTATCCACCATTCCTATAAAACAAATTTAAACATCCATTTCTATTTTCTGTTCTTGGGTTTTGGTTTATGATAGTATTTATGTATGTATGAATGGATCTTTTTGTTAATTTCTTCTGAGATAGGGTCTCCTTTCCGTATATGTCACTGGGTGGCCTAGTATTCCGTACATAGCCCAGGATGGCCTTGAATTTGTATGAATTCAATTTCAGCCTTTTGATTGCTGAGATTATAGGTGTGTTCTACTCTGCTGGGCTAGCAAGAGCCTGCTCTGCCTTCTTATTTTTTATTTTGTTTGCAGTTATTGGGATTGAACCCAGGCTTTGTGCATGCTAGGAGAAGTGCTTTATCACTAAATCGTAATTTAAAACAAACATTTTGGTAGTTGGAGCTTGTAGTCAACATAAAACTTTTGTTGCTACTGTGAGAATAGAAGCACAGCCAGTGTTTGTTCTGATTGTCTGACAGATCTCCCTGATTTCTGCAATTCTGTCCTGGTTTTGTTGCCACAGGGGCTACTTTGTAGCTGAATTTTACTGATATTCTGATATGGAAGTAAATTCATATGGTGTGCACCTAGGTCTAAATAGTAAATAAATCACTTCTTTGTTCAAAAGCAGACACACACCCCACCCTCAAGTGTTTGCTGGGATTGGAACTCTAACAAGTGGGCTGTGTGGGCCTGTTACTGTCTGTCCTAAGTCATCTTGATGTGAGAGTATAATGACTTTAGTTAGGGTAGCATATTCATTCACTTAGTGCATATTGGGAAAGCAGCTCCTTGTGATCCGTGCTTCAGCTTTTACAGTGATTTTAAACTTTGAAAGTGAAAAACTCTTTATATGAACTTTAAAAAAGGAAAAAAAAAGTACTGCCTGTGTGTACTTTAACCATTGAGTGTACTTGGGACTGCTCATATTTCTACTTATTAGTGTATGGGAAAGATGAGGTGAACAAGTCAGATGTAGTTTGTGTTCTCATGGAGTTGACAATTTATTTATTACTGGATACATCTACAGATTTGATTATAGGATACTCTTAGTAGTCTTACTCTATTTGAATGTCTTTTTCTTCTTTTTAGTTTACTTATAGTCAACCTTTTTTTTTTTTTCTTTAGTTCTCTTGTTTCTACTCCAGGGTAGCTGGCCCATGAGCTTCCTGGGAACAGTTCTGTCTGCCTTCTACCTTGTAACTTAACCAGCATCTGGCTTTTTCTGTGGCTTCCAGGGATCCAAACTCAGTTTATCAGGCTTGCAGAGCCAGCTAAGCCATCTTACCAGCCACTTTTTCTTTTCAGTTGCATTATTGTAACCATGTTGAATTTATTCCTCAGGATGTTTGCATATGTTATCTTTAAAGTAGGTATACATTAGCTTTTACCTGGCACACATGGTAACTCTTCATTTTTAGACTAATACTGTGTATGCCTAGTTAAAGAGTGGGTATGCCACTTGACATTGTATCTTTTATAGTCTAATAAAAATGAATTGAAAGTACAGTAAAAAACAGCTTATTTATAGTTAGCTTTAAGGTAGCATACTTTATAAGTATTTACTTTTTAATTATGTGTATGTATGTGTGTGTCATGGGGATGTACACATGGGTGTAGGATTCTCTGAAGCTGGAGTTACAGGTGGTTGAGCCACCTAATATGGTGCTTAGAATTGAATTCAGGTCCTCTTGAAGAGTACATACTCTTAACCACTGAGCTGTCTCTCCAGCCCCCACAAAGTGGCATACTTCTAAGAGTATGTATAAAGCTGAGAGTGATGGCAATTGCTTATAATCCCAGTACTTGGGAAACTGAAGCTGGAAGATGGCACTGTTGAGGTCAGCCTAGGCTACATAATGAATTTCAGACTGTTAACGGATTTTTTTTTTGGTGAGTCCTTGTGTTGAAATATATAAATATACGTATATCAGTGCTTTCAGTGGAACCTAAAAGTTACTTAATATTTGTTGACCTTAAATAATGTCTTGAAAAAAATACAGATAAATGATGAATATAGTTGTTTCTGTGAATAGTTTTGTCTACAGTAAAAAAAAAAAATATGCCTTTTTTGATTTGTGGAAGGTTTATATGTGTAGATCTGATATTTGAAATTTATTAAATGAAAACTTTCATGTATACATTAGAAATTTAAGGTTATTAAGGCCAAATTATTGTTGTGTGTTGGCTTCTTTTGTTTTGAGTTGGGATCTCATTATGTAGCTCTAGCTGTCCTGGAATTTAAGCTGTAGAACAAACTGGCCTCAAACTAAGAGATCTGTCTATCCTGAATGTTGTAATTAAGGGCATATGCCACCATGCTTGGTTATTAAATCAAACAGATTAGATGATTTAGTGTTTTAAAAATTCCAGTGCCGGAGAGTTGTCTCAGGGTAAAAGCACAGTTCACTATGTGTGTAAGCTTGAGTTTGACTCGTGGAACTATGGTAGGAGAAAATTGATCTGAAAGGTGTTCTATGACCTCTACATGTACATCTTGGCATGAGCATACCCACGTTCATGCATGCATACAAATATGAGCCAGATGTGGTGAGACATGCTTGTATTTCCAGCACTCGAGAGACTAAAAAAAGGATTTGAGGTTAGTCTTGACTGCTTGGTAAGAACTTGTATCAGAGATGGCAGAAGAAAATTAAATGGAATGTAGAATGGTGAAAACACAAGGCATACAAATGTCATTGTGTTAACTTTACACCAGCTGCTTTGTTCTGCTTAGTACTTTTTTTCTATGTACTGCCTTACATAATGTACTTGGCATATAATGGTTATTAGAAGTGGAGTTTCCTATTTTATAATGAGAGAACTGGGCTGTTTGAGTAAGTTATCTATCATCTGCTACAAAGCCAGTAAATGACAAATCTGGAATTTCAATTCTTGCTCTAAAACTCTATTAACTCTTTTGTTGTTTTCCAGTATTGGTGTTGAAACATTCAAAGCAAATGTCCTACTACTTTTTACTTTTTGTTTTGAAGACAAGTCTCACTAAGTTGCCCAGGCCATCCTTGAACTAGCTCTGTACTTAGCCATCAAATAGCTAGGATAAAGTAGTGCACACCTTTAATCCCAGCACTCAGAGGCAGAGACAGGAGGATGTCTTGAGTTCAAGACCAGCTTGGTCTACAGAGTTCCAGAACAGCCAGGGCTACACAGAAAAACCCTGTCTTAAAAAAAGGAAAGAAAAAACAAAACAAAAAAAAGACTTAACGCTGCTGACTTGACTCAAAGCCTTGCATTCATTTTAACATTTGGTTGTTAAAAATGTTCTATTTTATATCAATAATAAAGCTATTTGAGTACTGCACATTACTCTAACGTTATTACTAAATGTAAACAATCATTTTATGGGTTCATTGGCTAAAATTGGATTTAGCCCTTTTTTTTTTTTTTTTTTTTTTTTTTGAGATAGGATCTTGTAAAGTCCTTGCTGGCCTGGACCTCAAGTTTGTAGATCAGGCTGCCTCTAAACTTTTGATTATCCTCTTTTCTCTGCCTTTCAAGTATAGGAATTAGAGACATGAGTTGGGTTTAAGCTTTCATATATGGTAAATCTTTATATTTGCTAAACTATCACAGTCTTAGACATACTTTTTGAGTGTAATGTAAGTAGTAATTGAGACAAGTTGAGTACATGTATAGGTTATTACAAGAGTTTAAGCAGTTTAGATTGTCAATGTAGCATCCCTGAGGTTTGTAAAATTGCAACCTTTTTTGTGTGTGAGGCCAGATTCTCATTGCTGAGGGAACTAGTTAGTCTAGGTAAGTCTTAATTTTTTTTGAGTGAGAGTACATGTACATGTGCACATGTGTATGCAAGTGGGGAGTAGGGGACCCCTTTTCATGAGGATTCTAGGATTCAGTTATAACTTTTGATGCCTTTTGTTCAATTGAAGTTAGATATTTAAAAAAAACACAGAGAAACCCTGTCTCAAAAAAACAAAAACAAAAACAAAAAAAACCCCAGAAAAATGTACATTTATGATCTTACAATCCGTTTTTGTTTTTTTTTTAATTTTAGCACTTTTCCAGCAATTAACTCCAGGTTCTAGAGAATTTGAAGATGTTTTAAATATTCTCCATTCATCTTACCTTGAGCCATCCTCAGTAACAAATTTTAACTATAGACGAGCTTGCTTGATACATAATGACCTTTTGGAAAAAGAGGTATGTAATTATCATGGAGAAGAAATCCTTTTTTAATTTTTTTAAATGATTTTTTTGTAGTGCTAGGAGTTAAACCCCTGGGTCTGACTCAATGCTAAGCAAGTGCTCAACCCCTCAGATATATCCCCCCTCCTAAATTGTATCTCTTTTATTGCTATACTATGTTTATCTGCTGTGTTTAATTGTTACTAATGTGTAGCTATGCAGAATCCTGAAATTAAGTCATCCACTTAGGGATAGCTTACTTAATTGTAAATTGACAAGGACTTTTTTCCCCCTATTTTGTACATGGTAATTAAATGTCTATATTGAAAGATAATGAAATAAAATTAATGTGTTTTGTTAGGAAATAATCTTTTTTTTTTCTTTTTCTAAAATTTCTGGCTGTATTGTTAATTTTAGTGAAATTTAAGTATATACAAAGGGTAACAGTTGACAATGAATCCTAACTTCATACACAAATTAGATATTCTTTGAGTTTAATATAGGAAAAGCCAGCGTGTATAATTCTGAGGTAACACACAAATGGAATTTTAGAATGTTTAATATTTATGGCTTTCTAATGGATATGAAATATTACAAAGTTTGGTTTTATAACAGTTAATGATATGCTAACAAAATTTAACTTTGAAGGGCACTATTACCAGTTTTAGAGAAAATAAAAATTTTTGATAGTTTGACATGATTTCATGGTATAGTAGGGATTTTTTGTTAATTGTTTATGGAAATGTTATCTGAAATTACAGTATATGGTTGAAGAGGTAGCCTGAATACAAATACAAAATGCTTGCTGTTCTGTACTTTAAATAGATATCTGTTTGAATCTAAAAGTAAATCCAGCAGTTTAGATGACTTGACGAATATGGAACATACTGTTAGACTGGGTCCCATTCTGTAAAAGAGGCTAGCCTTGAACCCAAAGGAATCTTCTTGCTTCAGCCTCCAGACTGCTGGCTTTACAAGGTTAAATGCCACTTGCCACTATGCCTGGGTTAAATAAATTAAACCACCTATTATTCAGTATACCATGTTAAGTGGGAGATAAAAAGATAACAAAACATCAGTTTATAATCTTTTAGGTGATTGGCGGCATAGTAAACTTTTAATAGAAAATTGGCTAAAATTGGTAAGTACTAGATACTTTGGACTGTTTTTATATATATATATATATATACATATATATATATGGGAAATTAAAATGGGGAGAAATAAAATTGAACATTGAATAGCAGAAAGCGTAGAGAAAGATCTTTATTTTGATAGGTTTGAGATTTCTTAGAAAAATTCTTTAATGCTAAGCTTAATGAAACAATCATGCTAAGTAGTTACAGATTAATTTCTTTTAGTTTACAGAAAAGAGAAGAGAACTGAAGTTTGATGGTCGTTTGGATAAGGAACTTTCAGAATCTTACGCATTTCTCATGGTTGATCGATACCAGGTGAGATAATTCTGTTTCCATTGTAAGTCACAAGTTTCACAATTATTCAACAATATGTTTGGTAAGTATACGGCAATTTTTTTCTGAGAGGGAGAAGGAGAAAGTGTTGAACTCAGGTTGTCAGTCTTGGTGGTAGGTGCCTTTACCTAAGCCATCTTACCTAATCCTTGTTTATTCTTTATGATTTATCTTTATATTTAATAAAGTATATGTGTATGTACATGAATTTAGGTGTATATTGGATTTCCTAGAGTGAGAGTTACAGACAGTAACTCATGCCTGATATGAGTATACTGGGAATTAAATTTGAGTTCTCTAGAAGACCAGTATGAGCTCTTAAACAGTTGTCTTTCCAGCCCTTGGGTTTTTTTTTTTTGAGATAAGGTTGTTCTTGAACTTGGGGGCATTTTGCTGTCAGCCATCTGGGGTTCTAGGCATTCACCGTAATCTAATGTTTTTATTGACATATAAGTAGAAGAAATGATTCAGTGGGGCAAAGTATATGTTTTGCAATTTCTTTTTCAAATGTAATCATTGTTTCTCTGATCGTTTTTGTTTCTTCTCTTAGAGCCTGCTTGATTAAACATTTTCTTTTATGAAAACAAGATTGTCTTATACAATGCTGACTATATTCTTGTAGCCATTTTTTTCCCCTTTAATTAAAAGTAGTGGTTAACTTTGCCTTTAGATATTTTACTTGCGGCTGGAGAAATGGTTCAGAGGTTAAGAGTACTTGCTGCTCTTCAAGAGGACCTGAGTTCAATTCCCAGCACCCATATTAGTCAGCTCACAAGTGCCTATAACTCCAGCTCCAGAGAACCCACTGCCCTCTTTTGGTGTTTGAGGGTACTGCCACACACAAATACATATTGCACATAAATAAGAGTATTAAAAATCTTAAAATAAGTATTTTTCTGGTCTTAATTTTCTTTTGTTTATGACAGTATCTGCCACAAGTAGCGTAAATAAAGATAAGTTTCTGATAGGATTACCTAAGAAATTTAAGCAAGTTTTACATTAATACTTAATAGTAAGCTGACATTTGTGTGTAAAATTTCTGTAAGGTATAGTTTATAAGATTACATTTTGAAATTTTATAAATTTTTCTTGATATGATTTCAAACTGAAATGTTTTGTTTT
Organism: Peromyscus aztecus; assembly: GCA_902168405.1. Lineage (NCBI taxonomy): Eukaryota > Metazoa > Chordata > Mammalia > Rodentia > Cricetidae > Peromyscus > Peromyscus aztecus. Next base: position 15,336 of record CABHPQ010174354.1, read on the forward strand.
GTTTACTTAGGTTCAAAGCATATGTGAAAAAGGATTGGAGGTGGGCCAGTCCAAAATAACTATTCTGGGCAGTCCTTCCATGGGTAATTTTTTTTTTTTTGTTTTTCATTTATTCTTAACTACTATGAAGTTGCCATTTAAAACTCTTAATGTAATCTGCTTATAGTCACTAATAAATCTGTATGTTTTTTATGTTTTCAAACAAGGAGACTAGTATTAAGTTCTGAAATGTAATGCTGATTTATTTCTTTGTTTCTGATTTTGCATACTTCTAATTGATCAAATATTACTATTTAAAATGTTTTATTCTGGTCAAAATGATTTTGAAAAACATGATTAATTTCATGTTTTACTCTGGTTTAAGCATCAGCTATCTCTACTGTCTCTTAATATTGCTTTTAAAAAGTTGCCACACCTCCGTTTTTATTATTGGTTAAATATTTTGATTAAAAAAACAAACCTAATTGTTTAAATTATTTTTCTTTTTCTGTTAGGTATATATCTGTGTAGATATGCAGATCTCTTACAGGCTAATCCTTTGGAAGCTGGGGCAGTGGGTGATGTTGTTATTTTTAAAATAATGAAGGTAATTTTCACTTTTATTTGTACATATCAAAGATAACATTTAACTTGGATTTCAATTTTAAGTGTTCTCATGACTTTAGGAGTTTTTGAATTAAAAGTCTGTATTTGGTGGTATATGAAGATACTCTAGACTCTTTAGAGTGATTGATTTGCGATCTTTTTTATATTTATTTATTTATTAATATAATGTATGTCACAGGATGCATGTGTGGGTGCACATGTCACAGGATGCATGTGAAGATGAGAGGAAGACTTGGGGAGTTGGGAGTTAGTTCTTCCCTTCAACCTTGTGGATCCTGAGAATCAAACTCAGGTCATCAGGCTTGGTGTTTTTTACCTGCTGAACGGTCTCACTGGTCTCTCTCTCATTCACATACACACTCACTCACTCACTCTCTCTCTCTTTCACACTCTCTCGTTCTCTCTCTCACACACACTCTTAAACTGTTTTTTGAAGAAAATAATGGGGAAAAAAGTAACGTGTTGGTAATATAAGTAGGTAAATAGTTTAATAGCACTTGTATTTCCTTATTATAATAGCATATAGTAAAAATGATGTTAAACAGATACTTAAAATATTTTCTTTATTTTAGGGTAAAATAAAGAGTGTTTATGATCCTCTGAGTGTAAAAAGCTTGGAACCTATGTTAAGTAAAAATGCTTTGGATCCTACACCAAAGCATGAATGTCATGTGTCTAAAAATGCCAGTAGAATTACATCCCTTTTGGCTTACAGAGCCTATGAGCTTACTCAGGTATGTACTTGGATCCATTTTAATGTGACAGATTTATTGTGTTTATGTGTGTCTGTCTCCCAGTGTGTGCATACAGGTGCTTGTGTAGAGGCCGAAGGAAAGGAGATCAGATCAGATAAAGAGCTGGAGTTATGGGATGCTCACCTGGCTTGTTAAGAGGGTACTGGGATCCAAACTCTGGTCCTCAGGTTCAAGCAAGCAAGCACTTTTAACTGTGAACCATCTCTCCAGCATCACCTTATTACATCTTTTTTTTTGTTTTGTTTTGTTTTGTTTTTCGAGACAGGGTTTCTCTGTGTAGCTTTGGAGCCTGTCCTGGAACTCACTTTGTAGCCCAGGCTGGCCTCAAACTCACAGAGATCCACCTGTCTCTGCCTCCGAGAGCTGGGATTAAAGGCGTGCACCACCACCGCCCGGCTTATTACATTTTGAAATGCCTACATTTCAGGACCCTAGAAAAATCTTTTTGGTGAATAAAATACCATGTTTTTCAAAGTAAAGGTTAAGCCCCCTGACTATCTTAAATCACAATACTTTGTTTGTTCTATTGATGTATTAGAATACAAACTTAAGAGTATATTTTTAAGCCTTATATAAGATATGTGTATAAGATATACAGAAAACTATACATATGTTCTCATCTTTTCTAAAAAAAAAATTTTTTTTGAGACAAAGTCTCAGTATGTATCTCTGAGCTCTTTATGTAGATCAGGCTGGCCTTGAACTCACAAAGATCTTTTTGCCCTGCCCGCCTAGTGCTGGCATTAAAGCTATGTACTGACATGGTCAGTTTTTGGTTGATGAAGTTTGTTTCGAGTTTTTTGCAACAGGGTCTCACTGTGTAGTCTTGGTTGGCTTAGTAGTTCAGACTGGCCTCAAATTCACTGAGAGATCTCTTTTGCCTCAGCCTCTTAAATGTTTGGATTAAAGGTGTGTACCACTACACTAGGCTACTTTTTTTTGATACAGGGTCTTAGGTACTAGAGGCTGTCCCTGAGCTCTTTCCTGATATTCCTGTTTCTACTGTCTGGCTTTTTTTTTTTTTTTTTTTTCTTTAAGTGCTAGGTCTTGTTATATAGCTTAGGCTGACCTCAAACTCATGATCCTCTTGTCTCATCCCCCTCAGAACTGGAAAAATCATGAGTTCTAGGCAAGACTGTTTTTCTTGCTCTCAGCATTCCTTAGTTGTAGTTTTGTCTAGGTTTGAGGCCTGTGAGCTTTCCCCATTAATAAGCATATAAAAGGTGTGTAACTAATGGATTGTATGTGAAAAGTAGTGATGCCAGCCTATTAAATTTTAAAATTTTTGTGCAATATATTTTAATATATCATTGTTTTCCCTTCAACTCCTCCAAAATCTTTCCTACCTTTCTACCTACCCAACTACATTTTCTTTCTCCAAAAATAAATAGATAAATAGATAAATAAATAAACAAACAATAAGACAGAAATTGCCAAACTAAAACAAATGCGTACAAAAAGCAAGGACTCTTTTGTTGTTGTTGTTGAACAACTATCTTAGGCATGGGACCTACCCTGGAGTTGATATAATACACAGTGTTTTTCCATTGGAGAAAAATTGATTTCCCCCTTTTTAGCAGGTATCAATTGCAAATAGCTTCTTAGTTAGGGATGGTACTTTGTGTCTACTTCCCCTTCTTCATTCTGGAATTTTTATGGTTTGAACTTGTGTAGGTCTTATGTGTGAGTTCATGTGTGTAATCAGCCCTGTTGGCTAGGTGATGCTGTTTCCTTAGAGTCATCTACCATTTCTGGCTCTTATAATCTTTGTGCCACCTTTTAGCATAGATCCTTGAGTGGGGAGGAGTTTGATAAAGACATCCCATTTAGGACTGAATGCTACAAAGTATCTCACTGTCTACACATTGTCCAGCTGTGGGTCTCTGTTAATCCCCATCTACAAGAAGCGTCTCTTGTGAGGGTTGAATGATCTATGGGTATAGTAGTATGTCATTAGGAGTCATTTTATTAGTGTGTTCATTTAGCAGAGTAATAGTAGTAGGTTTTCCACTAGGGCCCATGACTTATTTAGTCTCAGGTTCTTGGCCATTTTAGCAGTGATAGGGTTCCATCTCATGGAGTGGGCCTTAAATGTAATAGAAAAATGTTTGGTTACTCCAGTAACATTTGTACCACTATTGCACTAGCATATGTTGCAGGCAGATTGCTGTTGTAGGTCAAGGATTTCATAGCTGAGTAATACTGATGATTATTTTCCTCTTCTAGTAGCGTGCATAGTACCTTCCAGCACCATAAGTGCTGGTTGGTAGGAGTTGAAGCTCCTTAGTTGGGCACCAGCCCAGTTTCTGCATGTTTGATGACATAATGTATTCAGCAGTAGGGCCTTATTGTCAGGTTGTACAGGGCAGCCAGTAACTTTGGCAATAGCCTGTGATGTTTGAATGGGTTTGTGGCACTCCTTTGGCCAACTGTTAAGAAGATGTAACCCATTATTGGCCCTGGGGGTTTTACTTGGTAGCATAAGATGTCTAGTTGTGGGCATTGTCCTCTTCCATTATATAGTGAACCTTTTTGTTGGGGCTGTACAGATGACAGATCAGTTAAGGTCCTTGACTGCTCTTGGAGAGGATCTGAATTCGTTTGTTAGCACCACATGACAGTTCACAAATGTCTGTAACTCCAGGTCCAAGGGATCAGATGCCTTCTGGCTTCCTCAGGCAACAGGCAGGCAAGTGGTGCCCAGACAGACGTATGTAGGCAATTACTCATAAACATAAAATAATAACAAAATTTTTCTGCAGTATTTGTGGAAAATAGTTTGTTGGCTCCTTGTTGAATTGTCTTTGGCTGGGGTTAGTTTTAACCAAAATTATTCACAAAAGGCATCAGGAGCTTCCTTAATTCACTCCTTTTAGATAATAGTGTTGTTGGTAGACTTGAAGTATAGTTAGTACTAACTGTGTTTTCTAGAACTTATAAACCAGAGCTTTATATTAAAAAAAAAAGTGTTTTGGAAGTATTTTGAGAAAAATAACATTATTGAAATCAGTAATTTCCCAGGGAAAAGGACTTGATTATAGGCTCAGGCATTCCGTCTCAGTTTTCTGCAGTCAGAAAACTCCAGCATGATGACTGTCATAAACGGGGAGGGAAAAGGCTTTTGTATTCTTCTTTTGCACACTTTCTTTGCTTCATTCTTTGCAATTGAGTTCTAGTTTTGTTTTCTTTTGCACTAACACAAAAAATGATAATGCTGGTTGAAATTTTGTCCTTAGTATTTTTTACTTTTTTAATCAAGTTGCCTTTTCTGGGCTGACCTAGTTTAGGCTACATTTTATTTTATTTTCACTAGGAAGTTAATTGCACATTTCTTTTGTCAACACTTCAGAAGTAAACTTCTGGGATACCTTGGTATCTGGTACATAAAATACATAGAAAGTACAATTTTTTTGTTTTGGTTAAGTGGATAAGCTCAAGGAAGTTTCTTTGCCACCAGAGTTGCTTAAAGGTGCTTAGGTTTTTAATAAAATAAATATACCTTCTCTACTACTTGCCTATTCTGAAATGTTAATTTTGTGCTTTCTTATTTTTAGTATTATTTTTATGAGTATGGCTTTGATGAACTAAGACGGAGACCAAGACATGTTTGTCCATATGCAGTTGTGTCTTTTACTTACAAAGATGATATACAAACTCCAAAGTTTGTGTCTTCACTTAGGTAAGACAATTTTACACAGAGAAATAGTTCAGAAGCTTCCATTTCTCTCTTCAACCTTTTTTAACTAGATGTTTTCATGTTCATGGTAAGTATGAAGGATGACCATTACTATGGAAACAGGAACTAAAATTTGCTTTTATTCACCTAGCTAAATTGTGGGGCTTTTTCTTTTTCTTTTTTCTTTTCTTTTTCTTTTTTTTTGAAGGTTTACATGTACTTTGACATTTTAACTCGTTGTGGTATATGCCTGTACTCCCAGCACATGGGACATAGAGGTCAGCCTTGGCTGTCCAGTGAATTTGAAGCCATCTTCTTTACATGAGTCCCTGCCTTCCCCAAACAGAAATTTTGTTTAATTTTGTGTAGAAACTCTTAAAAATTGAGTTTCTAAAGCCAGGCAGTGATGGTGCACGCCTTTAATCCCAGCACTTGGGAGGCAGAGGCAGGTGGATCTCTGATTTTGAGGCCAGCCTGGTCTACAGAGCGAAGTCCAGTACAGGCTCCAAAGCTACACAAAGAAACCCTGTCTCGAAAAACAACAACAACAAAGATGAGTTTCTCTAAAGCTCTGTCCCAAACCAATGAACTATTTAATGGAATGCTTAGATATTCCTAGTCTTAAGAGTCAGGTGATAATTATTTTCTTTTTGAGTTCATAAACACACTTAAAGTAACTTTTCTATTTAAAAAAAATACATATCTTAAACGATACATATCTTTAAGGATGCCTTTTTTTTTTTTTTTTTCCCTAGAGTGATCTCTGTCGGTTTTTAAAGTCAAATGTGCTTGAGAAGGAGTACTCTATGTAGAGTTGTATTATATACTATAGCCCAGGCTGTCCTGGAGTTTACTATAGCTTAGGTTTAAGATTGAGAAGATCCTGTCTCAGCTTCTTGAGTGCTGGTATGAGCTACTAAGCCCTACTGATACAGCACTTCTGGGTTTTTGTTTTCTCCCCACATTAATAAGCCCTCAAAACCTCAACAAGTACTAATTCATGTAATACAGAGATGAGTGTGTGTCTCACTGTTGCTTCATGTGTGTGAATGCTGACATACACATTTACTGTAGCATTTTTTCATAGATGGCCTTTAAAGGACATACCACTTACAAATGAGAGTCATATCCCTGAAAGGAGTGACTGTTAATTTTCTTTCTTTCCCTCCCTCTCCATCTGTGTGTGTGTGTGTGTGTGTGTGTGTGTCTGTCTGTCTGTCTCTCCTTTCTTTTTTCTTTTTCTTTTCTTTTTTTTTTTTTTTTTTGGTTTTCGAGACAGGATTTCTCTGTGTAGTTTTGGTGCCTGTCCTGTCCTGGAACTCACTCTGTAGACCAGGCTGACCTCGAACTCACAGAGATCCGCCTGGCTCTGCCTCCCGAGTACTGGGATTAAAGACGTGCACCACTGCTACCCGGCACCTTCTTTGTGTTGGTACAAACTCTCTATGTAGCCATGGCTGTCTTGGAACTTGCTGCATAGACCAGACTGGTCTCAAACTTACAGAGATCCACCTTCCTCTTCCTCCCGAATGTTTGAGAGTGCTTGGCACTTTTCCTACTTTTTGAATCCCTTCTGTTGACCCCCAGATTGTCTCAAACAAACACTGATGGATGAAACATCCATCCTGTACTATGAGTGTGCCATGAGGACTTTAGCCTGAGGACCCACGTTTGCTGGTCTTCCTTTACCCCAGTTACTGCATAGCTGTTTCTTAGGACTCCTCTAGCCTTTCCTGTCATTGGGTGTTCTCTGGTTTGTTTTGTTTTCTTTTCTTTTTTTTTTTTTTTTTAAACTCTTGTACTGGTCTTTTCTGTGTAGCTCTTGAAACCATCATCATCTAATAAACTGTACTTGTTGAGAATTAACTTTCTTCATTAGAATGTAATTTGTTTGAAATAAGGGACTGTGTTCCATTTATACTTAGAATTCTGTTACCTAGAATTGTGCCTAGTAAATAATCAAAGCTTAAAGTTAAATATTTATTAAGTGGCTAAAGAATGTATTTATATAGAGAGGCTGTTTTTTCTTATTTTTTTCTATATCTTATTTTCAAGATATAGTTGACAGAGGTATTAATAGTCCTATGTCTGCTAATGGATACTTTTTGAAATATAAAACAGCTCTCATAAATTTTGGCAAATACAGTAATAGAACAGTAAGTATTTCTAAGATTTAGGTTTACTAAATTTTGTAAAGAATAAGTTTTTCTTACTTGGAAGAATTTTGTTCTCTTCTATAGTTCCACTGGAAATGGCACTCACAGGTTGGTGCTTTAGTTCAGTTTGCTTGCTGTATATGTGTGAGGTGATGGGTTCCATCTCCAGCACTGGAAAATACAACAGCAACAACAAAAACACAGACAGTGTGTCAGGGTCCTAAATGTTAACTTTCATGTTGTTTCCAATCAGTAATAATTTTCCTTTCTTTTTAAAAAATTATTTGTAGATCTAACAGCTTTAATGCAGATAGAAACATAGGTAAGAGTCTTATTTTTTTTACTTTTATAAGTTGCAAATATAAACAGTGAAAGAGTAATAAGTTCAGTGTTTTGTTTTATTTTCATAATAAAAATATGAAATAAAGCAAGTGAGGTCATGTTATAATGTTGTAGCATCATTACTTGATCATTCAAACATAAGGACTCCTTTTAGAAGATGCTACTGCTTCTGAAGGTGGACCAGAATTTCTAGCACTTTGAATTGGGGGAAAAAAAAAATGGGTTTTACAATTGAACACTTTAAAAGCATTATATTCACCAGAGGTTTTTAATTTTGATAAAGAAAATTTAAAACTACTACTTTTTAAGTTTCTTTATCACAAAAAAAATAAACAGAAGAGAGGAGACATTAACCAGGTTTAATATAGTCTCCTTTGGGACAGTGACTGTATTGTTTGTTTTGCTTCTAATGAGGGCACTTAGACAGATTGGATGTTCTTTGAAGTTGGAATGGTTAAAGGGAAAAGATACTGGAAACTAAAATTTTGAACCTTTCCCTGAAGGGCATGTCACTTCTATGTTTATTTTGTATTTAAACCTTATTTCTAGATACTTTTCATTTCTAGAAAATATTTACCGTCTGGGCTATCAAGCAACTGGGCTCTTGTTTCTTTTGTTTAGAAAAATTTAACTACACCTTGTGGAAAGGACAACTTTTAAATAAAGGAAAGCTTCTATGTTATATTTCTTTGAGGTCGGCCACTCGTGCCTTTTTGCCTGTCAAGCTGTAAGTATATTACATTAAAATAAAATAGTGGGAAGGGGCAGAGGGAGGATCATGGGGAAGGAGAATAAATGAGAACAAAGTATAATGACAGAACCCTTTATTTCATGTTGGTAGACAACTTAAAAATTGAAAATAGTAATTGACAGTTAAGAAGACTTAGTTTCTTCTTTAGTTTGTTTGTTTCTTTTTTAAAAATTGGTTTGAAATTACCTTATTCTGGATTGGAATTCACTATATATCCCAGGCAGTCTTTGTTGCTTCAGCCTCATGTGTGATAGAATTATAGATATGCACCACCATTCCTGGCTTGCTTATTACTATTTATCTTTTTCAATATTAAATTTTACTGTGGTCCATAAAAACTTAAATGTAGATGTTAATTTTTTTCTAAAATGGTTGATTCTGTAACTTCAGGAAGTTAAATGGCAAACAAGCTCTGGGTTCTCTACTTTGAAGATAACTAGTCAGGTGGATAGTCTATCCTGAGTGGTTTTAAGTCTGAAAGATGAGTTTAAATTTTATTCTACTTAGATATATTTATCAGTTTTTATATAATAGACTTAAAAGTTGACCAGTTTTAGCTACATATGGTGGAACATACTTGTAATCCCAGTACATGGGAGGCTCAAGCAGAGGATCTTGAGTTCAGAGGTACTCTTGGCTGCATTATGAGTTCTAGACCTCTGTGATGCAAACCATAGCAAAACTTGCTTCAAAACAAAGAGGGGGTGGTGGTGGTGATTAAACATTTCTTTGTTGAAAAGAGCTTTGATGTGGTAAGTTAATTGTGTGTGTGTGTGTATAGTTTATAGTTTATAATTCATATGACATATTAGAATTAAAAGTTGATTGTTAATATGCAGAAGATAGTGTAATGCTGGAAGATATAGGTCAGTGGTAGAATGCTTGCCTGCTGTACAACCCTTGGGTTTGATCCTCAGCATCTCCAAAAGAAAAGAAGAGCTGTACCAGCTCATACTGTAACTGTGAATGACAACTATTTATTCTTTTCATTAGTAAAGTTGGCATAAAGGGTTAGCTTCTGATTAAGGATGTAAGGTTGGCGATATTGCCATTTGCTACTTACCTGAGTGTAGATACCTGAGCTTCCTATATCAGGTCCTCTTTAGAATAAGGTAAGCTATTAATAAATACATACATTTTCCCATCAGGTATATTTTATTTTGTTGACCTTGAGGCAAAGTCTAATGTAGCATCTGGTTGCGAATTCACTGTGTAGCAGAGGATAACCTTTAACCTGTGATTCCTCCTGCCTTCTCCACCTCCCAAATGCTGGCATTACAGGAATGTGCCACCACACCTGGTTTATATGATACTGGAGATTAAGCTCAGGGCCTTCTGTGTGCTAGGCAAGCACTGAACCAACTGAGCTGCATCCCCAGCCCCCACCCTCATTAAGTATATTTTAATGTATCTGATAACATTGCTAGAGTTAAAAGTGCAGGTATGCCAAACATACTCTTATATTTTCTTTCAGTCCTGAGAAGTTAGATGTTGAAACAGTTATGAGTATTGATTATTTGAAACAGAAAATTCCTCCTGCATTGCTTTATAAAGACACATACTTGGGTCCTAATGAAGGTAAAGTAATTTCATTTTACTAAAATATGCAAGAAGCAGACCTGATTTGATATTTTACTGTGTATTTTTTCTTTGTATCAGTTTTAAAGAATGGGATGTATTGTAGCCTTTATGAAGTTGTCGAAAAGACAAGAATTGGAAGTAACATGGAGTGTTTACTGCAAAAACTGGAGAAAGAAAAACTTGTGAGTGAAAAGTTTTAAATATTCCCATTATCCCTGGAAAATACTATATTAATAAGTTACCATATTTCAGTTTGTTTTTGCCTCTGGAAGTCCTACAAGGTCTCTCTGTTGGGTGCTCTCATTTAGGTAATAGTATTTTACTATTAGTACTTTTTTACTTTGGAGACAAGCTCTTGCTGTGTAGTCTTGGCTGACCTGGAGTTTGCTATGTAAAGTAGATATAGTATTCTTCCTTTTACCCATGAGAGTAGACTTTGTGTAGACCCATTTTTATTAAACATTGTGACATAAATGTTGTATTGTCAAAAATATTTATGGAATACTAAATGAGACAAAGAGACTTCTGAGCAGTTAATTAATTTGTTTTGTTGAGGAGAGACATTAGCACTTGTTTCTGAAAAATGTGTTTTTATTTTATGTGTGTTTGCATGCATGCATGTATGTACACTGTGTGCATAATTAATGCCTGTGGATGCTAGAAAAGGACTTCAGATCCTGTGAAACTCGAGTTACAGGTGGTTGTGAATCTCTATATAGATATTGGGAATCAAACCCAAGTCTTCTGCAAGAGCAGGTGCTCCTAATTGCTGAGCCATCTATCCATGTCTGCCAGTAGCATATTTACAGATTCAAATATACAACATTAGCTTTTCTTTTGCTTTCTTATTTCTAACTTAATTGCGCTGTGATCTGAACAGATGTTAGTTTGATGTTTTTCAGATTTAAGTCCCATGTTTTTATATGTGTGCTTTGTTCATAAGTGTATATTCCATAATGGTTGAAATGGGACAATTTTTATTTATTTTGAAAAAAATGGAGTTTACTAAAAATTTTTTTCATTTGTTTTGAGACATGGTCTTACTATGTAACCCTGGCTGGCTTGGAACTCATTATATAGACTGAGCTAACCTTGGTGATCTCTTCCTGCTTCTTGCTACCAAAGGCTGTGATTAGTGGCATATACTACCTCACCTGGTCCAAGAGAAGGTTTTAATATGGGTACAAGTGTGAGATTCCTGTCTTGCAAGGTGTTTTCTTGCTGCTGTTAGGAGTGAGGGGTCAGCTCTTAATCTAAGTATATATTTTTGGTAGGTTGCCCTTAACTCCCACAGAACTGAACATATGCTAGACCAGTACTCCCACAAAGCTGTAATTCCCAACCCTTTCTTTTTTTTCTTTTATATTTTGAGAAAGGATCTAAGTTTCTCAGGGTGCCCTTGAACTTGTGATCCTCTTGTCTCAGCCTCCCAAGTAGCTGAGATTACAGGCCTGTGTCATCAGATCTGGCTTTCTGGTTGCTTTTTAGTTTTTATTTTCTCCCTTTCTCACCTCTTCCCTGTCCCTTCCCCCCCTCGTGTGTGTGTGTGTGTGTGTGTGTGTGTGTGTGTGTGTGTGTGTGTGTGTGTGTATATATATATATATATAAAATCTCCATGTTATAGTATGTATCTGTACTTAATTCCCTTTTATGGCTAAATAGTAGTTCATTGTATGGATAATGGTACATTTTGTGTGTCTCAGTTTTTTTTCACTCCTTGACTATTCAGGAAAACATTTTAAACATTTGTTGATCAGGTTTTGTGTAAATATATTTTCAGTTCTGGTTTGTCTATAAATATTTTATAATGTTATCCTTTACATCTTATAATTGCAAATTGAAGCCTTTGGGAGTTTGAATCTTGTTCCTACTGAATCTCATTTGGTATAGTTTTCCTCTGTCAGAACAGTGATATAAGATTGTAAGAAGCTAATCGTGTACTTTCTAATATTTGCTTTCTATTTTAGTGTATGGTGTTTTGCTTGCATATATGTTGGTGCACCACATGAGTGCCTGATGCCTGTAGAGGCTAAAGGATGGTGTTAGATCCCCTGGGTCTGGATTTACTGGGTAGTTGTAAGTGACCATTTGGGTGTCAGGAATCAAACCTGGGTCCTCTGGAAGAGCAACTGTCACTTTTAACTACTGAACCATCTTTTCAGCCTTTCTAATTTGTTGTTCCATATTGTTTATACTTTTTGTCTTGGTTTTTGGTGTTTTAGACAGGGCTTCATGTAGTTAATGGCCTTGAACTCTGATTCTCCTGATTTAACCTCCCAGGTACTGAGATTGTATGTGTGTGCCACCATGTCCAGCACCTGTAATGTTACCTGAAAAATCAAAACAGTAAAATAAAGTAGGGAAAATGTACAAATTATATTAAATAGAGTTTTAAAGGGGGAACACAGTAGTCAAGTATAGTTGACTAGAGGCAATAAAAGCATAGAGCTTCCAAGATTTGGCTGAAATGTTTCTCTTTGGGCTTATGCTTCAGATAGGTTTGATAGGGCCTCTGGTTGTCTTAGTGTTTTGTTTTTTTTTTTTTTTTTTTTTTTTCCGAGACAGGGTTTCTCTGTGTAGCTTTTCGCCTTTCCTGGAACTCGCTTGGGAGACCAGGCTGGCTTCGAACTCACAGAGATCCGCCTGCCTCTGCCTCCCAAGTGCTGGGATTAAAGGCGTGCGCCACCACCGCCCGGCTGTCTTAGTGTTTTTGAATATAGACTGTTCATACACCATGGGTGTCTGGATACAGTGGTTCTTCTTTTCTCCTTGTTTTTCTTTCTCTCTTTCTTTTTCTTTGTTTCATTTATTTATTTAATTTTTAGAGATAAGGTTTCTCTGTGTATGTAGCCTTGGCTGTCCTGGAACTAGCTCTGTAGACCAGACTGTCCTAAAACTCACAGAGTTCTGCCTGCCTCTGCCTCCCGAGTGCTGGTATTAAAGGTGTGCGCCACCATACTGAGCTGATTCAGTGGTTCTTTATAGTCTGTAAACCATTAAATTTGTGAAATGTGGTATTATATTTGGAGTGAGTGTGACGTTAAAGGCAGGTGACTGGTTTTCCTCAGTAAGCACAGACTTATGCTGTTCTAACAGCTAGGACTTGAGCAAAATATTAAGGAAAGGCATATAATATTTGGAATATTTTAGAGTATTTAAATTTGAAATAATTTTGCAGGTACATTGTCTACATGTATACTATGAGATATCTGTGTCTGTGGCTCTAAGATTAATGGTAATTATAAGGCCAACATCTCGAAATTCATGCTACATGTCACTTAGCAGTATGATGTAGCCTGGCCTAGGAGGTTTCTAGGAGATAAGGTAAGGCCACTTTAGGGTATATGTAACTTTTATAAACCTTAAAACAAAAATCTAACTCCTGACGTGAGCTCCCTTTATCTAACTCCAGACCTGGCAACTGACCTACGCTGAGTATAATTTTTTTTTTTTTTAAAGGGAAGGATCCTCTAAGTTTCATGAATAATTTCTAGATTGGGATCTTTCTGGCTCATTGCTCTTCTGGACTCCCACCTCTGCTCCCAATTTTGGCTCATGCTACCAACCAGCTCACTGAAACTTTTGGTCTAAAAGAGCTGTTGCTAGAGCACCTGACAGTTCCTTTTTAATAGAGTGAATTAAAGAGGAGAAGTTACACTGGCTGACTAGCTGGAAGCACTTTGAAATCTCCAAACGTGATACTGCTGTGCTTTCATAGTCTTTTTTGTTAGTACAGTCGCTTTTTATCTTTGTTGTTAATAGCAATTCAGGTAGCACAATTTTCATAATACAAATACCCTTTTCTGTTCACTTCATCCTTTAATCCAGAAGCTATCTTAGTAGGTCCCAAAATAAATGCTTTATGTTAGATTGTTTTCTTTTCCTCTGACACAGTGCCGTCAGATCTGTTTTGTTGTTACCAAAGGAAGTAGTTACAAGAGCATGCACACTAAAGATGTTCCTGGATAAAATGGAATTCGTTTTTTCTTTCATTATTTGATCTTTGCATCTTGATGTCTATTAAACATTTACCCATTCCCCCTACTCTATTCTTACCCTGGAGCCAGTAATGAGTACTGTAATGCTTGCAGACTGTTCCTTTTATTATGGTTTGCCATTCCTTATAATGTTGCCTATCCTGCAACCTCTGGGTGTTATCACTGTGCCCATTCTTCAAAATACAACTTCAGTATACTCTGTAAATCTTCCTTGGCTGCCTTTTACTACTATAAATGAGCTATGCTTTTCCATTCTTACTGCCCTGTAAACTTTTCTTAAGATTCATTGTATGTGCTTATGGAGTCCCTTGCATTGGAACCCCAGGAACTGGAGTTACAAAATACCATGAGCCTCTGTATAGGTATTAGGAGCCAACTGTGGGCCTCTGCAGAAGAAGCAAGGGCCCTTAACTGTTGAGCCATCTTTCCTGCTTTTTAAATCTTTGGTGGGAATTTTTCTGTCTTTTGTAATTACTGTTATTTTGTGTGTTACTTTCTCTACATAGTTGAGAGACTTCAGTTTATCTCTGGCAGGTAAAATTATGTAATATGAATGATACTCAGTATAACTGTAAGATTAGATTCTAGCAATATTTCATTGAACACTATCTTGAATTTTCATAGTCAATTATTTCAAAGCATGCTTTATTATATACAATGTCCAGCATGCTTTTAATGTCTTTTGCACTGATAAATATTAGACATCTGTATATTTTAGCATCAAGTTATTTTTCACAGCTAACTATAATTATTTCAAGAACATTCTCAGTATGTTATGAACATAAATTTTCACTTGATTGAGATCTTCTTAATGGTTAGTTTGGTTTTTGTTTTTTGGGTTTTTTTTTTTTTTCTTTCTTTTTGGTTTTTTTCGAGACAGGGTTTCTCTGTAGTTTTGGTGCCTGTCCTGGATCTCGCTCTGTAGATCAGGCTGGGCTCGAACTCACAGAGATCTGCCTCCCAAGTGCTGGGATTAAAGGCGTGTGCTACCACCACCTGGCTGCATTATTTTCTTTAAAAAAATGATTATACTTCTTTATAATTAGTACCAAGTGTTGTGTCTATTTTAAAGTAGTAGTAGTTATATGGTGAATATACCTCTTCTGCCTCTCCAAACTGCAGGTTCTTGTAAAACCTTTAGGAGACCGAGGATACCTTTTTCTTCTTTCTCCTTACCAGATGATTTCTCCATATGGTAGGTAGTCTGGCTTTAATTTTTACAATTAAAAAAAAAAAGTTAAAATTGCTTGCTAATGAATTTGACTTTTTCTTTTTTCTTTTCTTTAGAACATCAGACTGTCAAGTCTCGAATCCTACATGCTTTGTTTCTGTTTCAAGAACCTAGATGCCTAATTATCAGTAAGTTTTTTTTTTTAATGTTGAAGTATAATTGCTGGTAGATATTATTGAAATCTTTTCAGTACACTTACATTCTATTTTGTCTAAATCTATTCTGTGGAATTAGCAGTATAAACATGACTTTGATGTGCTCCCCTCCCTATTTGTGTATGCCGTTACTCCTGGCTTTCAAGTGTTTCTCTTAACTATGAAACTTGAGGGTTTGTTTGTTTTCTTTTTCTCTTTTTTCAGTGCTTTCATTAATGAAGTTTTATTATAATTGTTTCAGTACTACAGCTTAGAGTTTTATGTGACATATTTTTCTCTGCTTCATTTTTGCATTAAAGTTTTAGTGATTTTTAAAGTATCTTATGCCATATTAAACATTAGGCCTTTCGTAGTTAATGAGAATTTGGAATATTTATGTTAGAGAAGATTTTGTTGTTGGCCTTCTTAACAACAAACTTGAATATTATATTAAGGAATTCCCACTAATAGGCTTTTGGATTAAGCCTGGATTTTTCAGTTGTGACTTCTCAGTACATAGATATGTGCTTATGGGGAAATGAGTTTATATAAAGTTAATGTTGTTACTTTATGAGAAAAATGGAGTGACATTGTTGTCATTTGCAGGAGTGATACTGCTTAGAATCTCAAATCTTACTTTCTCCCCATTCTTTGCAATTTGCTTGCCACCATTTGTGTTGACTTGGGGGCAAAAGGAAGTGAAGATCGTTAGTGAGGAGGTTTTTTTCCATTAAAAGTCTGTTTTCCCTTTTCATTTGTTTGGGTTACTGGCCCATTTTAAGCAGAAGCATGCTGCTTGTCAGTTTGCTGTACTACTTGTGTATCAGAAGCAGATGCTCACTGGCTCACATTAATGTTCAAATGTTGTTATACTTCAGTAGTATGATTTATATTTGATTGATTTCCCTATTGCTACTGTGGTTTACTTTTTGTTTATTTGCAGCACAGAAAGGTGTAACGAATCCAGCACCACAGGAGAAACATGAGAGCATATCAGATATATTAAAAATAACTCAGTTTTTACAGTTTGCTTTAATTCAGTGTCGAAAAGAATTCAAAGATATAAACACTATAAATTTTCATTCTGTTGTTGAGAAGTACGTAAGTGAATTTTTTAAGCGAGGTTTTGGTTCAGGTAAGCGGGAATTTTTCATGTTTTCATACGATTCACGATTAGATGATAAAAAATTCCTATACTCAGCACCAAGAAATAAATCTCATATTGACGACTGCTTACATACCTACATTTTTCAGCCAGAAATGTATCAGTTACCTATTTTTAAATTAAAAGAGTTATTTGAAGAAAATCGAAAACGTCAACAATTTAGTCCACTTTCAGATTATGAATGTCAAGAAGAAGAAATTAATGGCTCAAAAATGAAATTTGGAAAACGAAATAGCTCAAGGGGTGAAACTACTGAACCTGTACAGCAGAAGTCATCTCATTCTTTAGATTATGATAAGGATAGAGTAAAAGAACTGATTAATTTAATTCAATGTACAAAAAAAAATGTGGGTGGGGACCCAGATGCAGAAGATCCTAGAAGCAAAAGTGTCTTGAAGAGGAAGCTTGAGGATCTACCTGAAAATATGAGAAAGTTCGCCAAAACCAGCAATTCATCTGATAATTATCATCTATATGAAGGTAAAACACTACTTTTATGATAATAACCAAAATACATAACCTTGGTTCTGTTCTTTCCCATGTTATAGTAATTCCCAAATTACTAAGCTTAAGAGCCAAATACAAACTGTCCTAGGTACTTGGTTGGGTTTGGGTTCTATGTTTTTTTCTTTTTGAGGCAGGGTGTCACACAGGCTCTGACTAACCTCGAATTCTCACCAGTCTTCCTTCCTCAACTTCCCAGGGAGTACAATTACAGGTGTGAGCATGCCTGCCTGGCTTGTTCAGGATTGGTTGACTTTGGAAGTTTTTACAGTTTATTAATCCTACCCTTAGAAATTGTACACTCACAGCAAATAAGTCATTGCAGGGGCTTTACACTTTGTCTGTTATCCACTCTCTAGCTTACTTTTTGCCAGTGCTAACATGTTCCTTTTGCTGTTGGCTTGTGGTCCTTTTCTTTCTCAACATGCTATGTTCTTCAGCTGTGTGTTATAGCTCAATTTTTCTTTGTACAATTCAAGAAGACACAAACCATCCTAAATTCAGTTACCCTGCCACCACCAAAATGGGTTCTAATCCCAAATACAAAGATCAGGTTTGGTGGTGTACATTTTTTTTTCCTTAATTTGTCTCACTATTGACTTTCCAGGGTGACAGACTGAATAATCATTTGTTTCCTTTGAAGTATTTGGTTGGTCATGAACGTCCTGGTTCAGATAGTTACTATGTCATTTGTGATGACCACGGATCCCTCAAGCAGTTAAGGAGTGAAAGAGTTTACTCCTGTTTTTGAATACATGTATTAGAATACAACCACGATGCTGGGCATTGGTGGCGCACATCTTTAATCCCAGCACTTACGAGACAGAGCCAGGTGGATCTCTGTGAGTTACAGGCCAGACTGGTCTACAGAGCGAGATTCAGGACAGGCACCAAAACTACACAGAGAAGCCCTGTCTCGAACACCCCCCCCACACACACACACAAAAGAATACAACTATGGCCGTTCATTTATGTGTATATAGCTGCTTTCACACTGAGATGGCAGAATTGCAGTAAAGACTGTATGGCCCATGATAGTTAAAATATTTGCTGTTTGATCCTATATAAAAATACTTACCTGCTGTGTCATATTTCTTAATTGTTCAGTTTAGGCTAATACAAAGTATACTCAATACATTTAAGCCTAGCTTGAACTTAGCGCTTACACTATATTTTGTTTTCATAATGAGAGATGTTTGTTGGATTGTTTTAGGCTGTTGCTTAATGAATGGACCCTTCTGAGCTTTAAAGTGAAATTTCTTAGATTTATACAATTACTGTTGTGTTCCTTTGTTGTACCCTTTTCAGTTGATAGAAATGGGAGACTGTTACCATAGTGTGTTTAAGTATTGTAAGTAAATTAAATACTCAGTGTTTTAACCTATATACTGACTAGTTCAGAAACATGAAATGTGAGGTTTTGGGCTTTTGTTTTGTGCTCAGAAACCTTGTTTTCTTTTCAGATGTGTTTGTCTTTGACTAGGTTGGACAGATAAACATCCTTGCTATAATAAATACTTTTATGCTCTGAATGAACCATAAGCCTTGTTCATGATAGATAAGCACATACCCACCGAACTGCATCCCCAACTCTCTTTACTTTTTGAAACAAGGTTTCACTAAGTTGCCCAGATTGACTTTTAGCTCATTCCTCAGACCAGGCTAACCTTTTGCTGTCCACTTGTCTTGGCTTCCCAAGTATCTGGGTGGCGTGTGCCACCAGAACTGGAATCTTTACTATATATATTTAGATGTTATTGTTACTTATTGTCCGACAGTTCTCTAAAGCTGTCAGCTGAATGGTCATTTTTTAAAAATTTATTTTATAATTTAATTTAATTTTACATATCAGCCATGGGTTCCCCTGTCCTCCCTCCTCCAGCCCATCCCCCATTCCTATCTCCAGGGCAAGGACTCCCCTGGGGGGGGGGGGAATCTTTACTTTTATTCTTGAATTATCCATTGTGGTAGTCATTACACATAGCTCTTTAAGTTTAAATTAGTTGAAATAAAACTACATTTCACCAGCCATACAACTGTATTAGAGCATACTGATAGGACTATTTCAGTCATTGCAGAAAGTTCTGTTTGACGGTGCTGTTGTCTGTTAGAACTTTTAGGCTTTTTCTTCACTTGACTTAGGTATCTCTTACTTTCAGTGTGTATGTCTTATCTCTTTTGTGTCCTTCCTGGTTTTTAAATTTCCTCAGTTCATTTCAGTATCCTCTCTGTATTGTTTTATTAACTTAAGATCAGTTTCATCTTCAGTATTTGGCTTTTCAAGGCTTTGTTTTCAGACTAACCAGGGTGTGGCCATGTTTCTTGTTCTTTCATGTTCTCTTCAAATTTTCAGAAACAGTTATGTAGAGGACACACATTTGTAAAATCTAAGTCTAAAATAGTTTAGTTCCTACCCATAAATGCCTTACAAATGACTTCTAAGTTTTATTTTTAAAATATATTAAGTTTTTTCATTCTGTCATATAAATAAGTATACTGGCTTTTAAAATACAAGAGATGGTTTTTCTTTCTTTTCCTCAGAGCCTCCACAATCCATTGGCTTACTTGGACATGATCCTAACTTGAGACTGCAGCAAGAAGAGGCATGTAACACTGGAGACGTCCACAAGCTTTATAATTGGTTATCAGAAGCACTAGCAAATGCACGACACTCAGATGCATTCCTGACAGATACAGTCAACAAGGCTTTAGGATTGAGTAGCAGTGGTACCTGTGAAGACCTAAGACAAAAGTGTGAATATGAGTTGAATCCTGCTTTAGATAAGAAAGACTGTGAGCAGCATACTTGTACAAAAATTGAAAACGTCCATTTTAAGGGTGCTCAGAGCCCACTGCTAGAAGTTGATGCAGCATCTATACAGTACCCTACTCTTCTTTCTACCAGTGAGGTAGGCATTGACCATAAGCTACATGTGAAAGATGTAAACGTGGCTTTCTGGTTATCTCTATTTGCTTTTGTGTATGTCAAAGAGTGTGGGCATACTTCAGGAAGTAAAAGTGTTTGTCTTAGAGGGTGATTCTAAGCTTTTCTTGTTGAAAAAAGGTAAATACGGAAGTAATTGTTTTCTATATGCTTTTGTGCTTTATATATAATCTAAAGTTTATCTAGTATGACAAAACTAGGGCTAGATAGTTTGTCAGATTGGCATAGCAGGAGTTAATTTCGTATTGTTTTATGATGAAAAGGGTCCTTCAAACAGTGGCTGTTTTCTGCTGTAAGAGAATCTAAGTGAGGCAGATGAAGCAGTTGAATTTAGTAATATGGAGCTGCAAAATAAGCATTTTATTTTGTGCAGAAATAAACGAGTAGGCTTTGGGATTATCTCTGAGGTGATTCTCAGCTTTGCTTATTAAGGAATCCAATTGTTTATGTATGGCTTGTGTTTAGTAGACAGTGAATTTCTGCATTAGTCCTTACTTTCCTATGAGGAGCTGAATCATTGAGGAGAGTACCACAATGGCACCATATTCTTAAGGGCTGTTAGCTCATTTATTCTTCTTTCTTTGAATCAAAGTCATATGTGCATATCTCGGCCTTTCTTTATGTAGTTTTAGGATATTTATTTTAGGGAGAAGATGGTGGTAGGAGATTTATATGAGTAGGCATTGAGATATTAACCTGTTTTGTTAATGTTTAATACATTTAACAAGAGTGTAGGCTGAATATGGCCTACTTTCTGGTTTTTTTTTTTTTATGATTTTTATGTACATTGATCTTTTGCCTGCATGGTTGTGTGAGGGTGTCGGACCCCCTGGAACAGGAGTTAAAGACAGTTGTGAGCTGCCATGTGGGTGCTGGGAGTTGAACCTGGGTCCTCAGGAAGAGCAGCTAGTGCTCTTAACCACTGAGCCATCTCTCCAGCCCTACTTCCTGGTTTTATACCTTAAAATTCTGTTTCTATTCATTTAAGTATTGCTTGTTGGTATTGTTAAATACAATAACAGAGTTGAATATATAGCCTATAAAATTTAAAACAAAAGTTTACCAGTCACTGCTTTAAGTCAACACCAGTTTTGCATGTGTGGTATGTATTTTGCGTTTTTAAAGATTTACTTATTTTATTCATGTGATTGTTTTGCTCGCCTGTTTGTATATGCACCACATACATCTCTGGTGCCGTCTGAGAGCAGTAGAGGTGTCGGATCTCTTGAAAGAACTGGAGTTAAAATGGTTGTGAGCTGCTATGTGGGGTGCTAGGAATTGAACCTGGTCCTCTGCAAGAGCAGTTGGTGTTCTTTATTGCTGAGTGTTCATTTAATCTTTTAATTAAATTTTACTATTTTTATTTCGTGTACATGTGAAGGTCAGAGGATAACTTCTGTAAGTTATCTATTGTGTGGCTCCTGAAGAGAGTACCTCAGGTCATCAGAGTTGGTGGCAAGTGCCTTTCCCCACTGAGCCATCTTGCCAGCCCTCAGATAACCTTTAAGGACAATATATATTGTTTATTTCATTTATTTATTGGGGGAGGTGTATGTTTATTCATGACAGGGTTTCACTCAGAACCCATGGCTGGCCTCAAACTTGATCCTTACTACCTCTGCCTCCTGAACCTGCTTATAGGCAAGCACTACCTTTCCTGGCCTTGGCAAAATATATTTTAGATTTAAAGCTAGAGTATTATAATTTTACCATGTTGGTTTTATTTATTTGTAATGTTTAGACTGAAGTTTATGCATTTGCTGTGAGGAAGTAGTATAGTCTTGATATTAAATTTAAAAGGAAAGCTATTAAATGTACGTCCTTTATTTTTAGGATCCACATTTAATTAATGTCAATAATTTTGAAGAGTGCAGTCTCTGTCCCACTGTTTCCATTGAGCATGGATTCCGTACGCAGCATTCTAAGTCAAATGATGAAGAAGAGACAGAAATACATTGGAAATTGATTCCAATTACAGGTAAGAACTAGTATATTCAGCCATAGGTTTGCTTCCTTTTACTTAGGGACCAGTTTCCTGGAGAATTTCATCTTTCTAGATTCCTGTCTTGGTTCACGAGGTACCTATCTTACTTGGCTCTGCCATGAGTCTTTATTTTTAGCAATATATTATTTATCACTATTACCGTTCTTGATTGACTTCAGCAAGTATCTTCAGAAGGACCTATTAATATAGGGATTTAGAACATAGTTACTCCTCTTGTGGAGTTTTAGCTTGTATGTTCTCAATTGAAGACTGTTGATAGAAGCTGAACTGGAGAAGTAGGTGTTGGAGTGAGATGATGCTCTCTGGGTAGCCACTACTTTTCACCTCGCTAATCTAAACTTCACTACAACAAGCTGTCTGTCATCTAGCAACTGATCATGTTGAGGTTCATCTGTGTGAAGGAAATTGGATTTCCTAATGGTTCATTCTAGAGCACAGCGTGAAATTACCAAATGCAAATACCTCATGGAAACTTACTGAACCACTGGCGTTTGACAGTTGTTGAAAGATTGTCATTTGTAATATTCTTACTTGTCCATGCACACACTGCGTGCTCTTAATATTCAAGTTCTTATTCATCTTTGTTAGCTAAATATGTTTGGAGTTGTTTTCTGGGCACATCTTTTTCATTCCTATACCTTTATTTAGCCTTTGGAAGGAAATTGAAGAGTGACTTGCTGAAAAGTAGACTGGCTGTGTGACTTATAATCTATGAGACCTATAGGGATTCTGAGAAGAATTTCTAAAACTTGAGTTTTCATGGGCTTCTGCACTTTTCTATACTTTGTACCTTACTGGAGGAGGCAAGAGACTGTAGACCTGATGATAGAGGAGAACTGATACTCTTTTATGAAATGGAGACATAGTGCAACTTTGAAATGAAATAGAAAAGTAGTTTGTAGGTAGTGGTTATTCTAACCTTTCTTCATTTGAAAACCTTCATAATTGCTGTTGAGTCATTTAAAGAAGTAATATAGGTATTTCTCTTTCCATCACCTGAATGGAAAGGGAAACAACTTTCCATTTCCAAATGACCTTTCAAGAATGTTTAGGCAAAAGAAGGAATATTCCTTTGTTAGCATTTGTGGTTGTCTGAAAGGTGCCTAATAGGAGTCACTGGTATCTGAAGAGAATCTACAAATCTAATGGATGCTTTCCTCAGGAGGGAATGCAAGAAGCCCAGAAGACCAGCATGGGAAACATGGTGAGAAACAAACACCAGGTGAGAAGGCTCACTTTGCTTTTCTTCCCAATGTGCCCTGCTTCAGAATGGCTCTACTTACATTCTGGGTCTTCATCGGTAGGGCATGGATTTACTTTGTGCTCCAAATAGAGAAGTTTAGACCTCTTTTTTTTTTTTTTTAAACTATCATTTTAACATTTAATTGTATCAGATATTCTTGTTACAAATGTAATCTGTGTTCTTGTCTATCTGATCAGGTGATTTAGGGATATGAAAATGTTTTCTTAATGCATTTCTTCAGATATTCTTTAAGAACCAATCTTTATTTTACAATGCAACAAGATAACCATAACCATTTTTTTCCTTTTCATACTTTGTTCATAATCTTCAAAATTTTTTTTGCCAACCTTTTTAAGTATAAAGATAACTTCTCAGATAGTTTAAGAGATTGAAAAACTATTTCCAGAAACAAAAATCCTACTAATTAGTTAATTGCAGTGGATGCACTGAAGATAGTCTCCTTTGTCTGACTGAGCTCAGTCACATTCAGCTTCTCTGCACATCATTGTTGGCATTATTTTCTTGTCTCAGTTTGCTAGTGATCTTTTTAATGTTTCCATTTGTTTTAATACTTTACTCTTTAAGAAATCTTGTGGGTCTTTATGTTATTTTAATTTAGTAGGAAAGTTAGGCGACTTTCTTAGTATTCATGGAGAAGTCTGAAGGTTTCTTAATTTAGAAGGAAAGCTAAATGGCTTTTTTAGTAAATCTTTCTTAGTAAATTAACCCTTCTCATAATTTTCTTCAGGAAGATCTTTATCTCCTAGATGATTTATTTTTAAAAATACATGATGTAAGAAAGTACACAAGTTTTAGTGTACAGCTCAGTAATGTTCATATAAGTATAATCTGTGTGACTACTACCCAAGTCAAGATGTAGAACAATCCCAGTGCCCTAGCTTTTCTTCTACATTTTCCTGGGCCATGATCTCTCCATTCACAGTAGGTAGCACTTATCTCACTTTCTTTACAGTATTTTCAATTTTGTTTCCATAAATTGAATCTACTCGTGCCTGTTTGTTTGGCTCTTTCATTTCAACTTTGATGTCAAGGATTCATCTGTGCTGTGTATTGTCAGTAATTCTTTCTAGGAACAACAGTTATCTTGTTTGAACTTCATATTGTTCTGTAGACATACACCTTTCTCTTCCTTCAGATACTGTGTTCATATTTTATGATTGAAAGTTAGATCTAAATGACATTATTGTCTGAGAAATAATGCATTTTCTTCACATGTTAAAAGTCAAATGAAGCCGGGCGGTGGTGGCGCTTGCCTTTAATCCCAGCACTCAGGAGGCAGAGCCAGGTGGATCTTTGTGAGTTCAAGGCCAGCCTGGTCTACAGAGCGAGATCCAGGAAAGGGGCAAAGCTACACAGAGAAACCCTGTCTCGAAAAACCAAAAAAAAAA
>CABHPQ010174355.1:0-49942 GCA_902168405.1 Peromyscus aztecus
TATAGCAATTTTAAGGAGTTGCACTAAAGCATCCTTTGTGACTGTCTCCTCTTCCCTAAGTATTTGATCTATGTTGTTGTCACTGTCTATCTCTTCTGTAACGTTCATTCATTCCTAGATGTAAGTATGCACTTGCCTTGCATTTTATTGATTTGATAGCAGTTTTTTTTCTCATGTGGAATAAGCATAGGAATCTGTTTGAAATCATGCTTCCGTCACTTCCTAAGTTTAGGCCCTTATTGTACAATATTTGCTCTGTTATAAGGATTTTAATATCCTCAGCTGTCCTAATTTACCCAAACCATTTAAAATGTAGATATCATAAGTAGGAACAGATTTTAGAATCATGCAGCATTTAATTACTGCTCATTCATTTAAAGAAATGAGATAATGTGGTTTACTTTTATACATGGAATAGATAGTTCTTGTCATTACATAAAACTCAGCATGTGTTTGTTCAGAAACAGCATTTCATTTCTGAGAATCATTTAGTGTCATGGGCATTGTTGTTATGAGTTAATTAACTTGAAAAGAAAGATAATAATAGTCCTTAGATTTCATTTCTCCCCTGTGGGTTAAAAGTTGAAACACTGAGATAAAGAAAATGAAACGTCATTTAAGTAGCTATTTAGACTTTATCATAGCTACTATTCTAAGACTATCTTGTATTTCATTTCATTTGTACTAATTTTCTTTATCTGTATCACAGGCAAATTTTAAATTTATCCTTCTGTAAGCTTTCAGATTAAATAATTTTATATTGTTGAATCATATTGTAATAAAAAATTATTTCAAATTGCTCCAATAAAATTTTACTCATAGAATCAGATCTTAATGATACGAACAGAGAAGAAATACTTTAAACATGTAACATGTAGCCCAACTGCAGATCTGTGTGTGTCTCTGTCGATTTATATTGCTGTATATGGCAGATGCTTTAGTTTCAATTCATCTTAAAACTAATCAGTCCAAGTGCAATAACTTTTGGAAAATTCACATTTGGACACTTAAAAACTTTACTGTTAGTAGACTTAAGCAAATCAAAGCAAAATTAGGAGTATGAATCATAATATAGTTGAAATTATTTGTATTCCACTCTCCACGGAGTCTTGCTGAATCCACATATGTACAAGAGTTTGAGGGTTTGACCTAGTCCACTTCCAGGGTAAGTATTGTATTGAAGATGTATGATAATGGTTCTCAGTAGTCACTGTAGACTGTGAGTGTCCAGATATTTTCTGATAGACTAATTCTGTAGCGAGGAAACCAATTGGTAAGTTTGATTAGCTTTCTGTTTCATGCAGGAATCTATAACAGGAAATTTAAAGGATTGTTAAGCATCATCTTTACCCAGATGGAAGAAAAAAATCTAAATGTCCAAAACCTATTTAATATAGAACTACAAATACAGAGTGCATTGAATGACTATTGTAGGTCAAAATGCTTATGTAGTACTTTCAAGCACATAAAATAGTCTCGTTGTGTCACCAATGACATCTGCTCTAACAAGGAATATCTTCTAGTGAGGAAAATGTCATTCCCCTTTGCTTATTCTTGTCTCAGTATAGAAAATAGAATTCTATGTTAGATGCTAAGATATCTAAATTCTAATTGTAGGTTTATTTGTTTTAACTTCTCAGAGAACCATAGTAAGCCACAACATTATCATTTATAAATTTGATAACATTATATCCTCTTTCTTTTTATATTAATTAAACATTTTCATTTATTTTACATCCCAACTGTAGTTTTTCCTTCCTCCTCCTCCTCCTGTTCCCTCCTCCTGCCTCCCCTCTGCCCCTCCCCATCCACTCCTCATTTGTTTCTGTTTAGAAAGGAGATTGAGACTCACAGGAGGTACAATATATAACACTTTCAAAATGCTAAAGGACTATTTATACCTTTATGTTTGTTAAGAGTGTGTTGAAAACTATATGCCGATTTAATATTAAAAAAATGCATCTCTTACCATGCTAGGTATATTTTGGAAACAGTTCATTGTGATTCTATAATAATAAACACAGCATAGAACAGTAATTACTTGCTTTCTGCAGTCATAACTTCTAGTATAAATTGGAAAAATCTCTCTGGTACAAATAGCCTAGCCACTTATATTACAGTACTGTTTTATTTATAATTTAGGTATTTATATATAATGTCATTATAGAGTAATAACCATTTCCAGGCAATTAGCACGTAGGAGAATAGATTCTAGGCATGGCAGCATGTTCCTGCTGTCACAGGTCTTTAAGACTTACGCAGGAGTGTCAAAGGCTTCAGAACTGACTAGAAGAGTGAGACCTTGTTTCAAAATAATTCAAACGTGATGGTATCCTAAGATACAGTTTATTTTTATGGAATATCAAAATATTTATACATGTTACTTTTAATTTTTATTATCCACTATAGAAATAAGAAAAAAACCCTTTTCTCTTTTTTTAGAGATAAGTAAGTCTTCATAGCTTAATGAAAAAAAATGAAGGGAGTGGAAAGAGAGACTACATTTAGTTAGTAACTACACCCAGGTTAATTTCTCTTCACTTGTAGAACTATGTTTTAGTAAAATACACTTTGAAGGAATGCCACACAATAACTGGAATAGATCACCAATTCTAATTTCTCTAGATTGTAAGAAATACACATGTACTGTGCAACTTAGGTTCAACCAAGGGAAAATGAGTCAGTTTGAAGTTGGAAGGTGTTTGGGACATTGAATGCAAATGTTAGCCACATGACTTGGCTGTAGCTTATTTTCAGTTAGGGATCCCTCATAGGTGCTGCCTGTTTATGTCTTTCAACATTTATTGGGCATGAAAAGCTTCAGCAAGGAATTTTTTTTCAAATTATATCCTGGCTTGAGGAAATGGTCTTTTTCAACAAGAACAGAGGTGTATACTGCTTTTATTGATCTGATTACCCACAAATGAATAGACCAGTGAAATCGGGGGTATACCAGTTTATTTTCTTAACTACACATTGTAATGAATGACTTCATTTGCCACTTATAGGGTCATATATATGGGACTGTGTGTCCTCGACACAGCATTTACTAACTACGAATGGTCAGCTCTAATCTTCTCTCTCCTCCTTTCTCCACTTGAATTTGAGAATGATATTATTATATGTAACATTTCATTTGTTCCTCCTACTGAGTTTGAGAGTCCATCGCTAGTAGTGGACTTAATCCATGGAGAAACTGGAGCATGAAGACATTATATAACTCCATCAGGGAATGTGCTGGTAAATGGGGGAGCAAACATTTTAGGATCAAGACTTCTCCTGACCCAGCCCAGCTTCTAGCCTCTCTTTAACCCTTATAGCCCTGAAATCAAGAGTGGATGAGAGATTGGGTTCTCAGGCATGGATACCATCTCTAAATCATCAGAATTGCTTTCTCCTTATGCCTGCTGCTGCACCATACAGAACATATTTTATTAGTTTTAGGGAGCACTAGTTAGGGATTCATATTTTTATATAAAATCATGAATCAAATGGTTTGTAAATCTTGTGTCTAAGTGCATGTTCATTTTCATGACATATCTGTTCTACTTGAGTATATCATTTACTTGGTTTTGTTACACACACACACACACACACACATACACACACACACACACACACGCACACAATTGTTTTGCTTGTTTCTACAGCAGTGAGCAACTCTGCCTTCAGAACAGAAGTTCTGCCTCTGCTTACACACACACACACACACACACACACATTTGTTTTGCTTGTTTCTACGGCAATGAGCAACTCTGCCTTCAGAACAGAAGTTCTGCCTCTGCTTTTATACATATGATTCTCACCTCCTCCCAACCCACCCTCCAAAAGTAACAGCCTAGACAGGAAACCATCAAAGAGAACTCCTAAAAACTGTGATAAGGATGCTGAACTGTAGCTCTCCACAATTAAGCGCTTCTGGTAGGAGTGCGGGCGGGGAAGGACTCAGTTTTCTTTAAGGGACTGGCTACTAGAAGTCTGAACATGCTCCAGTGAGTGAGTACACAGGCAACACAAATTAGGCTTGGTTTTTTTTTTTGTTTGTTTGTTTTCTTTTTCTTTTTTTTTTTGTGGGTATGGGCGGTCGTAAGGGTGGAGATGAGATTTGGGAGGCCTGGAAAGTGAATGTGATCAGGTTGTATGATGTGAAATTCCCAAATAGTTAATAAAAATACTATGTTGGGGGAAAAAAGGTGTTTTTCTAATTGTAAAGTAGTAGCTCAATAGAATTAGGGGAATGCATTTGTTTTCTTATCTGAAGTGCTAACCAAACAGCTTTCACTAAGCTGCAAATAGCCATGCTTGAGTGGCAGGGAAGGTAATCAGGTGTTGGGATTTGATTAGAGGAAAACCAATACTAAATGAAGTAGTGCCTGTTAGTGTACGGTCTGGATCGTTCCGTGGGAGACTTAGTGTCTTGGAGAGTGCTTTGTCTCTTCAGACCTGTTACACTAACAAAGGTGAGTTAGATGATTTCCCCAAGTTTACCGCTAAACAATTTCCTCCATTAGAGCAATTCTGCAAAAGAGCTCCTCTTTCCCAGTTGAAAGTAGGTGTGTAGATAATACTTCTTTCTTTCCAAGTCCCTTTTCCCTGTCCCTCCTTCATGTAACACTTTCTATACTTAGACATTTACAGAGCATCATGCCGCCCGCGTATTGATATCCTTGGTCACATTAGCTGTGAAATCCAACTTCTGATTAGGTAAACAGAATCCAATGAAAATTGAATGATTATCCAGTGAGGGGTGTGGTGACCCTGATCCTCTATGTATCATTAGAAACTTTAATGCCTGGGAGTAAGTGATTAGCATCAAGGATCATTATGCTATGAAGGAATCTAAGGATCACAGACCTAGTCTAGAGAACCCAATTGAAAAAAAAATATGAATGGGTGGATTTCATTTCACTATTGTGTTAGTATATTTTATTTAACATCATGTATTCAAAATATAATTATTTTAGCATGCAGCCAACATTTAGAAATATGATCTTGAGGCTACCACAATGGCCCAGGAACTTAAAATCTCATCACTACACCTAAGGGTCCAAGTTTGATCTCTAGAATGCACACAAAGAAGGAGAGAACTGATTCTGAAAGTTTTCCTCTGACCTCTGTGTATGTTCCATGTCCCCAATACCAATAAATGTAAATTTTAAAAAGAAATGACATTTTCCCTTTTTTTAAACAAAATGGTTAAGATTTTAAAATATATAAGACTAGAGAGATGCTTCCGTGGTTAAGAGCACTTACAACTTTTGGATTTCAGGTCACAGCGCCCACAGTAGGCAGCTGACAGCCATCTGTAACTCCTGCTCTAGGGCTCTAATGACCACTACTGGCCTCCAATGGCAACCATACGCATATGCCATACATTCAAACAGACACATGCATGCATATGCACATGCACACAAATAAATAAAAATAAGTCTTTGAAGAGTGAAAATACAAATGGTTTATATTGTGTCCCCAATAAGTGAAAACGGACCCAATTTCCAGAAGTCTGTTCTGTCTTACAGAGAAAAGTATCAAAGAAGGTGCCTTAAAACTCAAAGAAGAGCCATCTAAAATACTATCAGGAAATAAGTTTCAAGACCGATATGTTGTTTTGCGAGATGGACATCTCTTTCTTTACAAGGATCCAAAGGTAATTGGATAAGTGGGATTTGAGCATGTGCATTATTATTTTGTGTAGATATTTATGTCTTTATCTGACACTGGTCCTGGCCATCTCTCTCCCAAACAATGCTTGAAGTAAAGTGATGACTTCCTTCAGCCTCTGAGAAGTAACACCAAAACATTCAGTAACTTAGTCTAGAACTTCCTGTGGCTTTTCTGTGAACCTCAGGTTTTATTGTTGTTGGAAGAAAATTACTTCATTACTGAAGAGACTTTAAGTGTGTTAACATAAACTATCATATAAATCAGCATCATGGCTAGTAGAATTAAGAGAGAGTGTGTTATATTCTAAAGGCAAAAAGAGGCTTTGGGTGAGCTAATGGAGATTTAATGAAGAGGAGTGTATGAAAGACAAAACTCAGATTCTATAATGAATGTTAACATCTCCCCTATACATTTAAATAAATTCACCACCATATCATATTTATTAGCCTCTATTCCCTGTAAATTTTGAATTTATTAAAGAAATGTGAAGTAGCACGGAGAACTAGATATTATAAAAGCACAGTTAGATAAATGATGTAGCTATAAAATGCTGAATTTGACATCAGAAAATCTCATCTCTGCTAAGAGTTACTGATTGAGTAAGTAACTTAACATCTCTGCCTCTCTTATGAATGTGATGATTATAATGTGAGTCCTATAGAGCAATCACATTAATGTTAAACAAGAGTATGTATGAGTATTTTTTGAAGTGTGAAACACTTGCAAATATATATCATCATAATAGTGTGCTTACAAAGATACCCATAAGAATAGGATTAGGTAAGTTGCAGAATGAACAAATATATTCAAAATATCTATGTCTGAAACAAAAAAAGATTCATCCAGAATCTTATGAGCCATTCCATATCAATAGGAAAGACATCCCAGTAGACATTTGATAATATAGTTGAGCAGATAGTACATGAAGGAAGCTATAGAAATTACTCATGAGCCACTAAACCAAGTGTTCAACATCATTAGTCATCATTAGTATACCATTTTACAAACCAGTTGTTTTGATGAAAATCATGAGTTACAACTCCAGTTTGGAAAAGGATGTAGAGTAACTGGGAGTCTAGTAAACAGTTAGTGGAAAGGTAAAACCCCAGTATTATGTAGGACTCTTTAAGAGTTTCAAAATAGTTATTCATCCGCCTGCCAATTATAACCCCCAAGCACTTGTAAATGAATGTTGTTCGGCAGCTTCATTCACAGATGTGTCCATAAATAGGAGAATAACATATTCATCAATAGACTACTCCTTATGAGATTTCTAGTAGATGTCAGAACATGGATGAACAACAGAAGCACAGCATTCAGTATAGAACTATATGCCAAACCATTCTGTCCACTCTAAGGGGAAAGAACTAAGAAAGGGTCTACTTGGCCTGGGGAGAAGAATAGCCATAGACTTCCCAGGGGGCAGGAAGAAGATGGAGTAGTAGCTAGGGAGAATCATTGTCCATCTCCTCATTCCAGCTGACACACTCAAAAGGGAGCCTGACTGAGTATCACAGGGTTTCTCTTTGGTGCTGTGATTCTATTCTCTCTGCAGAAGAAAGCTAGGCTTTTTAGAAATAAGTCACCTACATGTTTTGGGTTATGTGAACAGATTATAAGGTCCTTGAACCTTAGATTTGCACTTGTGAAAATCAAATCTAAACTTTACAGTTGACTATTTTAGTGATCTAAAACATAACTTGGTTTACTTTGTCTACTTTTCCATAATGAGCCAAGTTCTGATTTACTTGATCATTGATCTTTTATACTTGTAACATGTTGGTGAAGTGTCGTGTTTTCAATTGGATATCACCCTAGGGCTTTTAATAATCAAATTGAATATTTTTTGTCCATTCAAGGCCCAGACTCTTTCTACTATATACCAACAGAAGGCCCATAAAACAATTTATCTTTTAGTATTAATTTCATGAAGGAACAGCAATGTGGCCACACTATCCCAAAATAACAATAGTGTGGCTATTGTATGGCAGCAGAATATGTGGATTGGCTGGCTTCATGGCATTTTCTAAAAGCCCCCTGGAATAGGAACTGTTACTATTCCTTCTTGATATGTGAAGAAATTGAGCCACAAAGACTTTACATAAATGTCCAGAAAATTTATATCCAATAAGCAATGTAGACAGAATCCATTCCTCCCAGATATCAGATTGCAAAGGCTCTATGAAAGTGTTACCTAAGGACAATTAATTAATATTACTGTAGCTCGGTATTTTGGCTGACAATTTATTTGAAGATGATTTGACCTTTTCATCCAGATATTACCAAGTGTGTTTAAATGTGGTTATGCAGGGGTTGTAGAGAAGGCTTAACAATTAAGATCACTGACTACTTTTACATTGGACCAAGATTTTATTCCCAGCACCAACATGGAAGTTCACAAACACCTGTATCTCCAGTCCTAGGGGATCAGACACCCTCATCTGGTGTAGGTTGGTGCCAGGCACTCACATGGTAGACAGACATACATGTAGGGTCATCTGCAATATCTCATAAGCACCCAGGATTTTAAACCATGAGGACCACAGTTATAGAATATAATCTGATGTTTAAAATCCATTTATCCCACCAAAATAAATCCATCCAGCTCATGCCTTGTCATCAAGGACAGCAGATGAGAGATTCTTTTCTCTAAACCCAACTGCTATTGTTTTTACCCCATGATTTTATTTTGCTCCTTATTTTTTTTATACCATAGGCCTGTTAATATTGATTATTATGCCATTGCCAATGCTAACTTTTCAAATGATTTCACATTAAATAATCAATACTAAAATCCTTATATTTATTTGAATAAAGATTTGGCTCTGGGACAGCTTTCACTAATGTATGTGCCCTGTATACATTTGGAAAATTATTTCCTGAGAAGGAAGTAGAAATTATAAACTGAGAAGTATATTTAAAGCAACTGTTAATTAGAAATAATTTATGAATGTTCATTAACAACAAATTAGGGTAATACACGAGGGAAGATAGATTTTGTTTTCACAGATTTTCTAAGCACAGAAAATGTTAATTAAAATATGTTCAGAACTGATTTACATAAAAGGTGAGAGGTTTAAAAGAATATTGCCATTAGACTGTTAATGGTGTGAAAAACTGAGTAAGAAAAGGTAGAAAGGCAAATGAGTAAGGGGGGTGTCCTTAACAGTTGCCTGAACTAATAAGAAGACTCCTTTTAGCCTCAGGAATGATTTTGAAGCTCACTTATTTAATTGACTTAGTTAATGACTTCACTTTGAAATGTAGTAACTCAAGCAACACATTATAGATTTCATAAAAGTTTAGTTTGTTGAATTTTTGGAGGCATTCACCAGGAATTAGGCAAACCAGAGAGAGAGAGAGAGAGAGAGAGATATCAAGCCAACTGAGATTTACATTTATAGAACTTTCCATTGGGACTTTTGCAGTTCCTTGTTATGCACATTCAGTTAAAATGTCAAAATGCACACAAGATTTCTTTTCCTTGCTTTGGAGTTTCCTCTCTACTTGTGACTTTAGGGTGGTATGAAGTGATAAACTCGCATACCAGGAGTGTTGTGGGGAATTTCATTACTTTATACTCTTTATCTGCAAGCAGAAAGTCTTTGAAATGCAAGCAGTATTGGACTTACCAATATCCTGGACATGTAAAGACCAGCAACATTGGGCATGGGGATTCTAAGACATGCAAATGCCCTCATTCCTATGGCATTGGAATTGCTGCCTTTCACTCTCCTTTTTAGCAAGCATGGTATTGTGTAACAGGCATTAGCCAGCTAATCTGCTGGGGAGGATGTTAGCCTCAGTTGCAGTATGATTTAACCTCCTACAAAGGCAACCAGGAATCACCTTATAACATGAAGGCTTAATGGCCAGCTTCTTCAGTAAAGCCTATAGAGGGTTCCTTAACTGTCATACCTCATGATCACACAAAAGACTTTCAATTTTTAAAAAATGTTTGTTCCTTGAAATTCAACAAGTTAGCAAGTCATAAGATCAATATAAAAAAATCAATCCTCAGTTGGATTTAGAAGAGAAAATATGTCAAGTATTTTTAAAGACCCTTAACAAGAAATAGGAGCTAAAAAGGAAACTATAGAGCTTCACTGATAAAAACTGATTTAACCCCACTGATATTGATTTCTAACTCTATTGTAATTCTCAGATGTTCAGAGTTATATTTTTAGAACTGTGTGAAAAATAATAGTTTACCTCCAAAGGAAAATAGATAAGGAAACTAGCAAATATTTTTGGTGATAAAAAAAATGAAATAGTCTTGAAGTATTTTTCCAACTATTAATATGTGCAATACATCAGAAAAACCTCAAATAATACAACTTAAAATAAAAGTGAGCATAGAGGAATGGCACTGTAAAGTCCAGGAAAAGAATTATTTATCCAGATTTAATTTTTAAAACTATGTCATAAAAATTGCATGTATTAACTGTGGACCTTTGTTAAATAAATTGGAATGAAATAATTATTTAATTTAAATTTTCACTTATATTGAAATCTAGAATATTTCAGGTTGATAAAATAATTGAATATTTTAAAATAGCCACCATCAAAATTCACAAGACCGAGAAAACAAGTCAACTGTACTGGAATATCTTGAATTAACAAATGTTAAGGATGACTAAACCCAGTGTTGTGGTCCATTTTTGTAATCATAGCACTTGAGAAATGGAAGCATATGGATATGGTAATATTCAGCTACATAGTGAGTTTGGAGTTTGAGTCCACCTGAGAGCTTTACTGAAAAAAAAAAAAAAAACTCAGTTTGTTTGACCTCATAAAAGAGCAAAATTAAGGCAAACAGCAACTGAAATTGAACATTCTATTTAAAAGAGACCTTATTTCCACATCAATATTTTAAGTGCTAATAAAAAGAAATAAGCAAAGACAAGGATGTACATTGTTTGAGATCAAAGTTTTGTCTTTGATTAGTAAAAACAACTTATTCAAATCTGTGCTTCTGTTACTGTTACTGACTCATAATGGCCAATTAATTAATGAAATGTGCCTGCATATGTCTTCAATGATAATGAGAAACAGTGCTAATACTGTGTAGACGGAAGTTCCCTATGTAAATTGTGGGGCCCAGTCACTGCCAGAGGCCACTTGTCAGCAAGGCATTGAGTTCTGCTTCCCTCTTTGTTACTTTTCCTATAAGTATCTCTTCTGAATTCTCCTGAAATCAGCTTTTAACTTTATAAACATAGCCATAACTCCCACCTTTTACTTTGCAAGTTTGATTGGTGATAAAGAAATGACATCACAGTGACACTTTAACATGTAACACATAGTCGAGCTAGGCATTTGAGATTTGATGCATTTCCTTGCGTCCTAGCAAATCGCTGTACTGGAATTTGCACGAGGCTGTATGTTCTATGTTTACGGAAGTAGCTACTTCCTGTGAGTTCATTTTATGCCAATCCCTAGACTAAGCTTGATAGGCGTTTTTGTTGTTATTGAACCATTACAACAACCTTTCACAATAACACTCTGATTACACATTCACTTTTCTCCCTACACAATCCAGATGGTGAGTAATTTTATTTTCTCAACTTCCAAAGAGAAATAGTGCAAAATCACAAAACTACAAGAAGCAAAACAGATCTATGCTAGGTCTCTCTGACCTCAAACTCCTTGTTCTTATTTATGAATCCTATCTTCCTATCAGTTTAAAACCATTCTCTGAGAATTTTTAGGATATGGAGAATGGTTCATGATAAATTATTTCAATAGTTATTATCTTTATAAAATTTTTTAAATTTAAAATTTTTATAAAATTATTTTTATGAAAGTGTTGGTATCCATGGATAAAGAATAGGATATATAGGATTTTTAAATCAAATTTAAATTAGAACATGATACAATCTTTGCCCTGCCAAACAAATGACATGTGAAAAATTTATGTAAGCAGCCATGGGGTTCTTTTTTTTTTTTAAATCTTTTTTTATTTAAAATTTTTATATATTATTTTGATTATATTTTTCCTCTCCACTTCCTACTGACCCAACTTCATGTTCATTTCCCTCTCAATAAATAAATAAATAAAGCCGGAAAAATAACATGCGAAGAAAGCCCTAAATTAAACAGAAAAACTCGCTTAAAAGTAGGGAGGGGGCCGGGTGGCAGTGTGTGCACACCTTTAATCCTAGCACTCAGGAGGCAGAGGCAGGTGGATCTCTGAGTCCGAGGCCAGCCTGGTCTACAGAGTGAGATCCAGGACACAGGCTCCAAAACTACACAGAAAAACCCTGTCTCAAAAAAAAAAAAAAAAAAAAAAAGTGGGGAGGGGATGAAAAATCTCTAGAGGAAATAAGAAACAAAAAAACAAAAATAGGATAATCGTGGGAAAAAATGACATTCCTTTCCCAGCAGGTATCAGTTGCCAAGAGATTCTTGGTCAGAGGTTGGCCCCTGTGTCTGAAGGCCAGGCGTCTGTCTGGTTTGTACCTGTGCAGGCCTCCTTTGTGCTGCCCCACTCTGGGAGCGCAGGCCTGCATCTGTCCTGTTGGATCTAGAAGAGGCTGTTCCCTTCAGTTCTCTACTCTCTCACGCTTCTGCTCTCACTCCTCTTCTGCAGGCAACATTTAGCATCCTTGGGTCACTCACTGAAGCAACTTTCAAGGGGTGTGGAGAACATGTCAGTGATCCAGAGAAAGCATAAATTCCTTTCAGAATGTGTTTTAACAAGTCATTCTCGATCATTTTCTTCAGTGTAACTGCTTAGAATCATTTAATATGAGCCCCCTGAGTGCACATGGTCTGTTTCCCCTAATTGTAAAATCCATAATTTATAAAATTCTTTTTTCATTCAGTGATAAAATCTGAACCAAGGCAATCTGACATCTAGACAGATATTTGTGCCAATTATGATGTTATACAGTTTCTACTTAAATTTATTTGTTTAATCATATTACAATCAAATAAGTCTTTATTTGCTAAACCTTGTAGAATGGTCCTAAATGTGGGACAAAATAAAGAATTCTGAATGCATTTATTCATTTCTACAGAAATGTTAAGAATCTGTAAAATCTACTTAATTCCAGGTTATGCTTTCTTCCCTTTCAGAGCAGCAAGCATGAGAAGATGTTTTCTCTCAACTTGATGAAGTTTTATCTTGGTGTGAAGAAGAAAATGAAGCCCCCAACCAGGTAAAGAAAGGGGTAAGAGGGAAGCAAAACCAAACAGGAATTAAGTCTGTTGAAGGGCTTAGGGATAAGTGGCATCAGTTTAGCACCTGGAAATCCGGAATCCTTCATCTGGACCTGGGATCCTTGGGTGCACTGAGTGGCTTTGTGAGTATATGAGAGAGGTGATGTTCCCACTGCATGAAAAGGTTAAGCTCCTTTCAGACTGTTCTCTGCCTTGGATGAGTCAGGAAATCCTCAGGAGATGTCAGCAACTTCCAGAGCAGGGTTCCTTGGCCTCCCATTCCTTGACAGCACACAGCAGTGTCTGGGGTATAAGGAGGAATGCTCCAAACACACTAAATAAAAGAAATCTCACACTGCCATTCCAGTTTTCTGATGCTCACTTTTAGAGTGTTCTGATCCTGGCTCTGTAATTTTTCTTAGCTCCACAAACACGGACCCTCTTAAATATTGCCTCCTTTAATATTTGATGAACACAACATTCATTTATACTGTAATTTGTTATCACAAATATCTAAGTAATACTATTATATTATTCCAGAAAACTCTTTAATGACCTGTGGTTCTCAGATTCCATTACTGAAAATTTTTCTTACTTTTCCCTCCATAATTAATTATTAAGCTTAAGACATATACATGTATTACACATGCACACATACACACACCTGACTTCATCTATTTGCATAGATATTTGTCCTTAATATATTCATCATATATGTGTTGCTATTAAAAATACCCGAGACAGACTACTTATGATAGCACAAAATTTGTCAGTGCACCAAATAAAAGCATTAAAGATTAAGTTTCAAAGGCTCAAGGTTGTGATACCTTTTTGGCTGAGTTCTGTTAATGGGCCTTCTCTAGTTGTCTCACATCAGGACTTATGACAATGGCAGGGATGTGTTTAACATATTGTTTGTGTTTCTCTGATGCAGTTGGGGATTGACCGCATATTCTGAAAAACACCACTGGTAAGTTAACTGTCAGCTTTCTGATTTTATAGAATATTGACAACTTTGAGTAAAGAATGACATCATGGCATAGGCAGAACTACAGAGAAGAAAAAGGAAATAAACTTGTATTAAGTTCAGTTAAATATAATTTCGCATACTTGCCAATGTCTCTCTCAAGAAACTACATCGGATTTCTTTCATAGACAGTAGATAGTACTGGAATCTAGCTTTTAGGAAATAAATAGACAAAGTTAAGGTTTGCATTTTTTTAAGATAAAACCTAAGATGAAACTTTAAAAAAAATCCATAGCCTGTTTTCAAACCTGTTTTCTCCTTGTATTTTTTTTCCATTGTCTACCTTCTCCTGTTTGTCTCCCAGATCATATCGAAAGCCTTCTCCTCCTTAACCTTCTGTATCTAGCTAGTCCTCAGGTTGTGTTAGGTTGGACACTTCCTCGTCCCTTCTTCACCCCACTCCTCAGGGCCAGAGCTTCTTAATCTGCCTGGTTTATGGGGAGTACATTTACTTTTACACTTGTGACTCTGCTTTTCTACTGTCAAACACTGCTGACATCTCTCAAGTGATCACATAAGATGATTTCACATTTGCCTGGACATGAAAAAAGACAATGTCTCAACAAGACTAATGAAAAAGAAAACAAGTTTTAGAAATGTCTTTTTTCATGTTTTGGTTGTCAGCCTAGCCTTTAACGGCTGAGCCATCTCTCCAGACCTGTCCTTAGTGCATGAACTGGCTTTCTGGAACCTAGGGCCTATGCTGAGACATTTTGCTCAGCCTTGGTGTAGGGAGGAGAGGACTGGACCTGCCTCAACTGAATCTACCAG
This sequence comes from Peromyscus aztecus, assembly GCA_902168405.1. Classification (NCBI taxonomy): domain Eukaryota; kingdom Metazoa; phylum Chordata; class Mammalia; order Rodentia; family Cricetidae; genus Peromyscus; species Peromyscus aztecus. The sequence goes on from CABHPQ010174355.1 coordinate 14,627, forward strand.
GCCAAGCTGAATCCCCAGGGGAGACCTTGCCTTGGAGGAGGTGGGAATGGGGGGAGGATTGAAGGGAAGGCTGGGGGGGGTGGGAGGACAGGGGAATTCGTGACTGATATGTAAAATTAACTTAATTATAAAAAAACAACGAAATGTCTTTTTTTTCCAATTTTTTTAAATAAATTGTTTTTACTTATTATTTATAAGTCCAAGAATATGAGGAGTATAAGTTCATTGAAATGCCCATTATTTCATTCTAATATCAGGTACAAAATCTACCTCTTTAAAACTGAACTCTTCTCACCCCCTCCAGACTCCCTGTACCTGCATCTGCCATTTCTGTGTTTTTCTATAGCATGCCTCTTGGTTCTCTTACTGTGCGATTTATTTGTTTGCATGGCCAGCTTCCCTATTGTCCTGTGCAAAGCTTGAGAGCAAGAGCTGCTTTATTTAGGGTTTTAGTAAAACATTACTGGGTGACTGCCAACAGACCCATAGTGATATTTATCTGACAAAACCATGTCTAAGCCCTTGAAAAAAATAAGTCTCCACCCCATGAATGCGCACATATGTCCCAATCAAAGTCTCCGGAGAAAAGTGATGTTACTGCCATATGCATGAAATCACCAAATGACACTGACTTTGCCTTCCCAAAATATTGCTGATCATTGGCCTCGGGCCAGTTTGAGGTTTACTTCCCAGAAGATTGAAACCACTTCTACTAACATAGTCTGAGTTTGATTTCATTAAACCACAAGTTTGGAAGAGTTCAGAAATATTTCTGATTATTAATATTACTGCCCACCGTGTGGAAGAGCAACTGTCTTTTACAAGAATTTATTATATAAACCTTGTTTTGTAGGCACTTGTGTTGTGACAGTTTACAAGCCCAGATGGAGTGGATGGCCAGTATCTTTATTGCTCAGGTATGATATCTGTTATAACCATCTAATCTACTGTTTAAAGGAAATGCTAACGTGCTTGTAATTTTCATTGAATTTTTGTAGTGTACACAATTGGCACGCTTTCGTTTGAACGTATTTTTACATATACGGAAATCCAAATTTTCCATTGCTCTTTGAAAGAGGAGATTATGGTGACTGTCTAGCCTTCTTGTTTCCACCAGCACAGTGGCCCTTAAGCTTAGGGGGAAGTGCTGGTCCAGATAATAGCCTTGGGCTGGGTTCTCACTGCTCTGCAATAGCACGCAGGTCTTCATACAGAAGTGTACACTCTGTCTTCTCTCATCCTTCCTCCTCTGTCGTTGCAGAAGGAAGGCTAGGAAAGTACATTTCTTTGATACCTCATCTATGGTAAATACTTTGTAAGAATCAAGCTTTGTATCCTTTAGGATGCACAATAGAGCCTGAGTTTTCTTGAAACTGTTCATTAACATAGCGCACACTTCTCAGTTTACTGAGACACATAGACCCAGCTTTACACTCAGTCTTCCACTTGAAGACAAGTTCTTTTGACAAAGGGTAAATAAGCCTATTAATTGAATTTTTTCAACCTTTTCTAGCTGAATTAGCAATACTGCTTCTCACAGAGCATTAGAATTCATGACTAATGAATAAGTTGTCACTATTGCTGTTCAGATCTGTTCATATTTCTTACAATGAAAACATTAACTCACTCCCTCACTCCCAAATCTAGACCTTATTTGTTTTGAAAAGCATTTCTCTGTGATTTAGTTTCCTAATTTTCCACAGATGGATATAGATGCCACTTTTAACCTCTTTCATTTTATCACCAGTCTCTTGCTCTGTAATGCATTGTAGGGAGGAAAAATGGTGAATTGCTAACATTTGAGTCCTTTCTTCATTTTGAAAAATCAGATACCCATACTGTACTTAAAAACCAAAACTCTAGACATGAAGTGCTTTGTTTATAGTTGGGAGCATACGGTCAAAAGCTACTACAATATCTGTTTACAGCTCAATTAAACTGATGTTTTTTTGTTTTCAGATTTGGAGTCAATAGACCTTCCTGTTGACAGTCAGGGAATGAATAGCACTTCTCCATTGTAGCACTAATTAAAAGCATATGTATAATTAGTTGTTTTGTTCGTGCCTTTTCTGCTATAGTGTAAACTCAGTCAGAACGACTCTTCCTTATGTGGCTCTCGTGTATATCTGCCTCCTGGAGCCTATTGTGCTTCCCAAAATATGTACTGAGTGTTTCCAAAATATGAAAACAATGGCTAAAATAAACAGGTAATTGGATCAGAGCTGAAATGAAAAGTGTGATAAAATGAAGCAAATGTCAGGAACTGGGAAAGGAGGTGGAATGCATGAGGTAAGGGGGGACACAGGTCGAGAGTAGTTCTCAGGGAATGGATTTCTGAGAAGGTGAGCTGAAGTCTGTGTAAAAGGGGGAGGGGGATGTTCCAGGTATTCGAGGGTGGGGTCTGTGGATGGGACCCACAGCTCCAAGACTTGAGGTGGCACCACAATCCATTCATTTCCCAAGTATCCTCAAGCTCTCACTGGGAAGATAGGAGACAAGGTGTGAGAGCCCTGTTGAGAGCTTGGAACAAGGAAGGATATAACTGTAGTGTTTTTAATTGGAAAACAGTTATCGAGACAGCACGCTAGAGTCAAAGGAGGAAGCAGGAAGAACAGCTGTGTGGCGGATGTCTGCCCGGGCTTGGGCAGAGGCAATGTGCAGAACAGAAAGACTGAGGAATATTTTTGAGATAAAATGAAGGGTTTTTTTTTTTTGTTTGTTTGTTTTTAAATTCATGGGCTATTTAGTTTGAAAGAAGGCGTAGAAATTAAAGAAGACCCCAATTCTTGTGTTTGTTTGTAACAAGACTTTTATTTCTTCTGTTGAAGTAGACTTTATTGTTTTTTCTTTTTCATTTGAGTTTCTTTCTAAAGCATATATCTGAAGCAAACTTCCCATTTTCTGAGATGTCATGTTTTATACTAAAGATAAGTACTGTGTGGGGTACCATGTCCATGAAATTGGCTTCTCTTTGATGTATGTCCATAGAGAGGTCTGTCTACCTTCTATTAAGTTCACTGGAGAGCCTCCTAGTGGGTCAGAATAGCTCAATCTTTAAGTACAATATTAGTAAATTATAATTTTGTTAAATTTAAAAGTCTGAATACTTCATGGTTTCAGTTTCAATAATTACAAAAATTTGCTGCATTTGGAATAGTGATATTATAGGTTCATATTTTTAAGTAAGTGAAATTTTAACACTTCCTACAAAACTTGAGGGTGTAAATAAACACAAGATTAGGTGTACCTTTTGTGGATAACCTGTTTTTCACTGTGTGTTTCTTATGGTTTTTTTCTCTTTTTTTAACCTTTATTTAAAATTATGTTAAAGACCTAGGCAATTGATGATTGTACAGAATGTTACCAGAGCTATAGAAGGAAGCCAGGAGTTCTGGTAGATCTATGAAATACACAAGTGAACATACTGAGTTGCAAATCTGACTTTAAAAATTCATGTAAAAGTTTGAGGTTAAAATGTGTATATGGGACAAGTTGGCATCTGGATATCGTTGAACACTGTAGAAGTGCTTGGGGTGTTTAAAAAAAAACAGGGAGAAACAGAGAACTGTCTAGTAACGCTAGGGTGTTCTATATTTTGAGGTCAAGCAGACTTGGCAAAAAAAATAGAAGATGTAAAAAGGAATGACAAGAGAAAACACAGGTAGAGATAATGAATTTGTGACTAGTGTGATTAGTTAGGGGTATGAGGCCAACGTAGATTTTGTGGTTTCAATTGGATTGACTGTAAGACAGGAAAGCATATATTTTTTTTCAAATATGCCAACGGAGATAACCCAGGCCATGGCCAGACACAAGGAAGCACTGTTGTTCATTATTGCTCGAAGTCATTATACATCAGAGAGAGTTGTACATTTTTTATTTTCCTCAGATGATTGGCTGCAGCCTACTGGACAATTTAAGGTATCATGGAGAATGGTTGCTTGCAATCAGAACAATTGCTGATAGCAAAGGAAAATGAAAACTTAGTTACATGGCTATGGATATAGGGAAATTAGTATATCTTACTATGTAACATTATGTCTTTAAGTGATTAGTGATTTGAATCAGTGGGTTTAGCTCTTGTGAGGCAGGAAAGCCCGTTAGAAGTTTTGGGATGAAGGAGTAAGTGAGAAATAATACTCAAATAATGAGGGAACAAGTTGTCCTATGGCAGTGCTTGCTAATCACTATTAAGTTTAAAGTTAACTTTAAAGTGAAATGAATCTACAGAAAAATCCTCTGTATTTTTAATCCACCAATTAGTAGGTTCTATTGAAACAGGCAAATTGTAATGAAGTCCAGGGCCTCGAAGGAAAAAAAAAAAATGTAATAGAAGGAAAAGAAGCACAGGTCTTGAGGAGAATTATAAGGAAGTAAATTTACTAATTCACATGAAATTTAAGCCAGGGTTTGAAGAACAGGAGAAAGGAAAGCTTAGAAGAATGATGAGGGTGAATAACTTCAATATTCAAAAGTCAAAAAAATATCTACAGTGGGTGAAATGAAGTCAGCAGAAAAGATGTAAAGGACTAGGTAAGAAAGTGAGAGGCAGAGTTGGAGACTGGCAGTGTGATCATCGGCCATGATGTCCATAGTACAATCCCCAGTTAGATAATCCCTGTTATATGACTTCTGAAATCACTTACCAATAGCATATAAATGGTAAATGAAAACACTCACTTAGACCTCAAACAGCTCTCACTTAGACCTTGTACATCATATATATATATATATATATATATATATAACATATACATTTATCTCAAGAATTTGCAAGCATAATTTACAAAAATTACTGAGTTCTTGCTCAGCCTGTTTTCTCTCGACTTGTTGAGAATATTCCAATTATAAAACATCAACGGTATTTTAACTGTGTTTGGAACTTTTTCAGTGATCAAATATTATGTAATATATCATTACAGCTTTTATTAATTGAGATAAATTCTTCCATAATTTTAAGGAATATTTATCAAATCTGACAATAACTGCACTTTTACTGTAGAATTCTTGAGGATTAAATAAATGTATGTATATTAGTAAAAACAAAATATGCCCCTCATTAAAAATTAGCAGTACATTATAGTCACAGGGTCAATACTTCTAGAAATGAATTATTTGAAATAAAACAATATATTAAAATACTAACTACCCATAAAATTTTGCTGATGTATCTTAAAATTTGAACAAAATAAAGAGTGGTATTTTAGTTATATATAATTACCATTTGTTTTTATTTCATCCAACAACTGTGAACTCATTTTAGTTTGGTATTCACTGTTTGTTTCTTTGATGGATTGCTGTCTGAAAATCAATTTGCCTTTCCCTACTTCTAAAATGTTAATCTACCCTAGGAAATAGAATTCTTTAAATAACTTTTATATATGTGTATTCTGAGGATTAAGCACTTAGAGCTTACATTTTTACCTGTGGGCACTTATCCCCCATTGCAAAATTAAGTTTGTTTTTTTTGTTTTTGTTTTTTGTTTTTTTCTGGGCATGGCTATGATGGTTTGGTGGACTAGAATTCAGACAATAATTTGAGGAAAAATGCACCACTCTTTCTGTTATAGAGTGATTTTCACTATAAATGTGTGTGTAAAAGGGTAACATTACTTTGAAATTAAATTAGATGAAAAAGTTTTATTTTTCAAAAGGTGACAAAAATCGGGCTAATTTTTTTTTCAGATATCCATCCATGCCTTAGGTCAATTTGGGATATATATAAGATTAAATTATTTTCATATTAAAATTCACCTTGGATGTAAGCAAGAAATAAATGTTTAGTTACTATGATTACAGAGCCCAGAAAATATAGACAAGTACTTTCTTTTTGTTTTACAGAGAGACTTGCCGTTTTCCTCCAATATTTTCTACCATTTGGTTTGATAAGTAGTACAGAAGGCATGTGTTTCAAACTTAGAAATTGAACTGAGACCTCAAAGCTCGGTTCACTTAAGAGTTTCACATCCTGGAGCCATGTGCCTGCCAGAGTCAATGTCTAAGTAATTACAAATGGCATTCTCACAGAAAGTAGCTTATTTGGTGTGGATATGTGGGGGAGCCAAGTGACGAATGTGGCGTAGTGCATAATGAAATCACACACCAATGGCACTAAACTGTGTTTCCGCAGCATGAGAATGATATATGGCCACCAGCTGGAAAAGAAAGAAAACGTTCAATAACCAAGAATCCCAAGATTGGGGGTTTACCTCTGATTCCCATCCAACACGGGAGAAATGCGACCCTGGCCCGGAAGAATATTGAGGTTGGTTATGATTTCGTTGTTCTTATGGTAACCTCCAACCATTTATTTTCCTACCACTTAACATGGCTGAGTAAATCAATTACCTGATTGGCTTCAGCTGCATAGCAGTAGTCGCTTTGCACAGCTCAGTAATGTCCATAATACATGAAGAGAACCATGTCTGTAACCCTCTGCCACTTGTGTTAGTACCACGGACCACATGTGACATGTCCATGACACCGTTCACAGTCTCTCAAGGAGCCAAGCAATTTTACGTATTTATCTAGACATCCTGGTTGCAAAGCTGGTCTCAAATCAATTTCACAAGGTTACTCATAGCATCCTTTGAGTGAATATGGAGTAAAAAAAAAATGCCCAGATCATGTCACAGATAATACTTCTAGTGTTACAATCACAATCCAGGCTTAGAAACCTGAGAGATTTTAGAGAAACCACAAGATAACCTCTGAATACTAATATGAGTGATTTGACATTTTTCAAAAAAAGTGACTTTTTTTTTTCCTTTGCCATCAATCTTGACATGAAGTTGAGTCTCTTGGGAAAGAACATGGCTGCTCACTCTCAAAACTCACTTTGGAATGACCCTTGGCATAGTACCTTGACTGAATTTTTCAAAGACAAAAATTAAGAAAAAAAAAACCTACATAAAAGATGATATAGATTATATATTCTTTGGACTTTAATTTGGGCTAAGCTGTTAGAATCATTCTTATTTGTAAACATTGTAGTGAGCATATCTTATACACATTTTTCTTGTGTCAGGTTGTACTTGAATATTGGCCTACATGATATTGCCTAACTGATATAGTAGAGGAAAAGTTAAGTCTCTAAGAAACTATGACTGCACCTCTGTCCATTCTGCCTCTACAGCTTTTGACAGTAGCCCACTTTGCAGGGCTGTGGATACCTTAGGCAATCAAGAATTTTAAAATTCCAAAGTTGTATCTCATAGGCACTTGGGCCAAGGAATCACAACTTGATCCAATGAAGCTATTATAGAGTGAGCATTTGCCTTTCAGTGACCACATCATCTCCTGACACTGCCTTGTGACCAATAGAGGAACAAATGAAAGATAAAAATTTAAGATAAAAATACATTAACCAGTATCAACTATAGATAAATAAACCTACAACATATTTCCTAATCCCAAAATCACAATTTTAAGTATGATCTTTAACATGCCTAAGATAAAAAACAAAACAAACAAACAAAAAACAGATGAACTAAAACAAGGAAGAAGTGTTAAAGGCTCTTATAATGATTCTAAGAAATATTAATTGCTAGAAAATATATGAGTAATTAAAATAAACCAAACATTTTTGTAAAGATAATATCATTCAATAAATTTGGCAAAGGGATTTTTTAAATATTCCAATGCTTTAAAAATACTAAAACTGACTTTAAATGGTATAACAGCAACAATAATTAAAAATAAAGTTTTTCATATAAATAATTAAGAATTTTACTATAGAATTAGAGTAACTTAATTACATAAGAGAATATAATTATAAAATGCTTAAACATTTCTTACTTTTGGTTTAAATATGAAAACAATTTAAATTTACCATGTAGGATGTATTGCTGAGAAATAATGCAGTCATATCATGACACATGATCAGGAAACATTGCTTTTCAAAGTAGTTGGCATTCTGAGATATGCTGACTTGATTTTTTATGTTCTCTTGGAAGGAAGCTGTATGACTGCCTGATTCGGGCAGGGAAGGCTTCCAGGAGCCTTATAACATTAAATTGGTAAATTAGTGGTAAGACAACTGAAGAAACCTAGAAATGAAAATTGTTGGCAATGTAAACTTCCCAGGAGGAGGCACATGTAATACTTAAGATTTTATAAGCTCAGTACTACCTGTGGGACACCCACTTCCAATTGATTGTGAACTCCTTTCTCAACATTGTGTCCTCAGTTCCTTTCCCTATAGGGAACTAGTAGTCCCTTCTTTGCAGGGTTATCAATGTTGACTAAGTTCTACTGCACATCAGGATTTATTAGGATGATGTCTGCCTTGCAGCTAATACACATCAAGACAAAGTCATAAGGAGCATGGAGTGTACAGTGGGACAATTCATTCATTCCCAATACTGCATTCATAGCTGGGCATGGTAGTGTAGACCTGTATTTCCAGCTATTCAAAGGGGTGTATAGGAGGAGACTTGAGCCCAGATGTATAGGCCCATCTGGGCACCTTAGCAAGGTCTTGTCTCAAAAGTAAAAAGATCTTTGAATAACATCTGTAAAATAAAAATAACAAAGAAAAATTACTCACTTATAATGGAGTTTTTTGTCTGAATCTGTCAAATGTTAATGGAATAGACATTGTTAATGTAATTCTTGACTGTATATATTGTATATACTTATTGTATATACTTTATATTAGTTATAAGCTTCTTTTATTATTTAGACAAATATTATTTAGACAAGTCATAAACAACAAAACAAGTGGTGAATTAGAATCCCAGACTGTCTCTCTGTCGTCACCCTGCAGCCCTTTGATGTGATGGAAGAGAACACACAGGCTAGCCTAACATCCTGTTCCCCTCACCTAAGTGTTCCTGTGCAAGCCTCTTGATTCTTGAGTTTTTGTTTGTGCACCTTAGAAAATAAGCAGTGAGTAATCATAGAAGCTCAATCATAGAAGCTCAAACACTATTTCAGTACTTAAACTTCATGGTTTGACTATCCATTTTATAATGTGGATATTATTCGTTAGTGCAGGAGTTCCGCAGAGAAGTCATTCAGGAGTTTCCCACACTTGTATTTGTACATGTTGGTCACTTGATTTTTTTAGATCATGTCAGTGACCTCCATGTCTGTAACCCCCGGTTTCCTTGGACTAGAAGCCTCTAAGTCCTCATCCTAATGGATCTCAGCTGTACTGCTGCTCAAACGCCTAAAAGCTTAACCAGGCCCTAGTTCCTGGTCCTCACACCTTATATACCTTTCTGCTTCCTGTCATCACTTCCTGGGACTAAAGATGTATTTCATCATGCCTGGCTGTTTCCAGTGTGGCTTTGAACTCATAGAGATCTAGACGGATCTCTGCCTCTGGAATACTAGTATTAAAGGTGTGTGCTACCACTGCCTAACCTCTATGTTTAATATTGTGGCTGTTTGTTCTCTGACCCCCAGATAAGTTTATTGAGGTGCACAATATATCAACCACATTTCCCTTTTTATTGTCTAAGTAATAAAAGAAGCTTATAACTAATATAAAGTATATGCAATAAGTATATACAACATATACAGTCAAGAATTACATTAACAATGTCTAGTCTATTAACATTTGACAGATTCAGACAAAAAACTCCATATATATTAAGAATGTCCAGTCCATTAACATTTGACAAGTTCAGATAAAAAAATTTTATTACTTATCCTATTTAAAACAAGTAGTTTCTTTTTAAAAGTAGATTCAATAATCTCCCTTTTTATCTAATTATATCCATATTCTCATTTTTTGAGTAGATCCAAAAATCTACCTTTTATCTTATCATTTCTATATCTTCCCCTTTTTCAGAGTAGATTCAATGATCTACCCTTTTCTATATCTTCTTCTTTTTTTAAACAAGAACCCTGTATCTAATCTCCTTTGTTTAACTCTTTTTTTTACCATTAATAATTAACAACTTGTAACCAACCATCATAAACAATAACAACATCCATAACTCATTAAATGATGAAAAAACACCCACCCCACCTCTTGGGAATGTGGGTGTCATGTTCTTAAACCTGCTTTCTGGGGATAAAGACATCTTTAGGGAATCCTGAAAAGAAAATTTTTGGGTTAATTGTCAAGTCCTGAGAGAGTTGTATCACTTGTCCAGTATCTGCATAATGGAAAAGTGAAGGGCTTGTCTCAAGTCCTTGCTCTAGTAGTCTGTGAATCTGGATGATCTCAGCTAGCCATCTCAAAATTTTCCTGAGCAGTTTGTAGTCCAAAGTTGATCTTTCTGTGGTGTTTATCAGCTTAATGGCTTTACCATAGTCCTTGTGGAATTGTCATTGTGGGATCCCATCATCGTTTTGAAGATTTCAAAGTCGAGGTTAGGCATGGTCATGGTTCCCTGCAAACATTTTTTTTAAATGCCTCCACTGTGGTTTGGAGCAATCACAGTCTAATAAATGTCTGTCTCTTGGAACAATGAACAATCTTCCCTAGAAGAGAAAATCTTCATGGCAATTTCTCCCTGCCATTTGTCTTGCCAAACTTTTCCAAACTGACATTTGCTGATGCTTTCTTGTAACACAATGGTCCTGGCAATGGTCCTTGTTCTTCTCTGAACAAGCAGCAGTAAACCCTTTATCCCAGGTAGCAGCATCACTGAAGTCACCAACACTATGAGAAGGAGCCAGCAACTCAGATCAGTACCCTTAGGAGTCACGAATCTTAGAAGGTCTTATTAATAAAATCAAACCTGAAGCCAGGTATTGGGGTGAATACTGGAAGATCAGTGAAGCAGAACAAGCCACAGCTTCCTCACCCTTGTTTCTCTTTTGAAATAATGACCTTATCATTTAACGCCAGTACACCACCACCCTTTTCCTCATGGATTTCTTTCTTCACAGCCTTCAGTATGCAGGGCACATAGTACATGTCCTATGAATTATGTAAAGCACATGTGATCTCCTGTTCTTGCTTTCCCATTCTTTGACTTTGAACGTGTTCCTTCCACCCCATGTTCCTGCCTTCATAAACAATGATAAATCACTAATGCTGTCATAGGTCTGAATACTTTGCCCTTAACTTATGCATCTAAGAAAGCCAAAGTTTTTGTCTGTTTATTTTGTTTTGGTGTTTTTACTGTTTGATAGTTGAAAGATAGTATGAATGATCATTGTAAGATAAATAATGGATGGATGGATAGATAAATATTAGACAATAGATATCTATAGATAGATAGATAGATAGATAGATAGATAGATAGATAGATAGATTATAGAGATGATAGATGGATAGATAATAGAAAAAGATAGATGATAGAAGATAGATAATATATATATATATATATATGATAGATGGAGAGATAGATGGGTAGATAATAGAAAAAAGGATAGATGATAGTGATATAGATGATAGATGGAGATATAGATGATAGATGGAAAGAGATAGAGATAAGTAGGTAGGTAGGTAGGTAGATAGGTAGATAGATAGATAGATAGATAGATAGATAGATAGATAGATAGATAGATAGATAATAGAGCTATATCCTATACTTATTGAGTTGTAATACTCTGAGATCTGAGGTAGTTTCTCTCAGATAGATATTGCCAGCCAATAGAGATCATGCAGTCCACCTTTCAGAATCCATCCTTTATTCATTGCAGGTGATTTACAGTCTGCTTCCAGGACCTGCCAGCCCTTTCTGTACACTTAGGAAATGTATACTATAACCCATTGATACAAAAGTGGGTATTAACACACACATACACCATAGTCCAGTAACTTTAAAAGTTGACTAGGAAATCAGAGCAAGTGTTATATGGGGAAAACTTCCACTGGTTAAATATGCTGGGAGAAAAGTCAACCAGGAAAACAAGTTTAACAGATTTCTGTGCAACACTTCCTCTCAATTTCTTTATTATATTGACTTACATTGTGACTCTAAAATCAGGGACTATAGCTCTGAGACATGGACATAAATCCAGACATGTAAAGGTCAACAATGGAACTGTCATTTCTACCTGCTGGGACAGGGAGAAATCACTTTTCTGTAATGGAATGGCACTGTGTATATCAACCACTCTGGGGCAGATCTCATGTTCAGGAGTAGTTGACCAACAAATGATAGACTACTCAGTTTATATATATGTGTGTTTATTTGGTTATAGTATGGTGTTGTTTTTATCATTGGATGATGTACTTCGTTTTCTAGGTTTTGGATGTTTGGTTGTTATATTGTATTTTTGGTTTGTTTTTCAAGAAAGAACTTAAAATTTAATCTGCATGAACTTGGGGAAGGAGAAGAATATGAATAAAATATATTTAAATTTAAAAATTGTTTTATATAATAAAAATTAATAAGAGTGTTGAAAATATTGAGAGATGTAAGCTGCTTAAAGCAAAGTAAAATTAGAGCATGCATCATAGAAAAAAATAAACTATAAAATGGGAAGCATCAACTGTTTGCTTAGTGTATTTTCTAAATATCAGTTGTCTCAAGTATAGTTTTACTCTGACTTATTCTGTTTTCCACTACTTGTAGAGTGCAAGAGCAGAACTTGAAAGGCTGCGGCTGGGTGAAAAGCAAGATCGAGACTTCATGGATTCCAGCTTAAAAGACAGAGCCTCCATCATAGCCCACTGCTTGGAGCACAAAGATGATAAACTTCGCAATCGTGCCAGAAAACATCGCAGTTTCAACTGCTTGGAGGACACAGAGGCGGAGGTCCCACACAGCCTACCCAAGGGCTTTAAAGGTCCAAAGACGCTGAAGAAGACTGAAGACAGGAACAGCAAGACTACTTTAGACCCTGATCACAAGCTGCCATCAAAAGTCATCGAGGAACTTAGTGTGGTTCTCCAGAGGTCAAGAACTCTTCCTAAAGAGTTACAGGATGAACAGACGTTACAGAAAGAAATAAAATAAATCATCACACAAGTTATTTTTTTCAACATTGTATACAATGTGTGCAAACCAGAAATCAAACTGTAATTCTTGGGTTCCTCTATCTAGACAAATTTGTCTGTATTTAAGAAATTTGTTTATCTATATCTAAGCATTCAAGAACATTTTAAAATATGTATATATGTGGTTAAGTGTAAGATCAACTTTATTTTGGTCTGGAAACTTGTAAAGTTCAATTGTATTAACTGTAATAAATTTTTGGGTTACTGTAAGTGGCCAGATCTTTGACAGTAGATGTTTAAGTGGGGGTAATTTATGAGCAGAAATCTGTACTGTATTGTATAAAATGCTATGTGTACATGAAACCTATGAAATTGTATCATATTTTGCACTTTGAGAAGGCTTGTATATTTAGTTGCCTTGTGTTTTTAGGTTTACATACGGTCCATTTTAAGGAAAAGAAAGGGAAGTGAGTTCAAAAGGGGATAGACATTGCAGTAGCTGTTCAACCAACATTGGGAAGAAAGGCAAGAAGTTAAAAAATATTCTACTACCCATGGAGGTGACCTAGCATTCATTCTAATTCACCAAGAAACAAAGCGTGTTATGGAGAAACTATTTGTTAGGAAAAAACTGTCAGTGTCTGGAGTGTTTCCAATAATTGTCTACAGCCAGCCCACGTCAGTGGTGGCACTGGCCACTGTCACTTATGGTGTCAGTAGACAAGCCCCAAGACATATTAGTACACCAGAACTGTCTGTCAGTGTCTGCTCAGAGGAACTTACATTGCACTGAAGAGTGTGTGCATGGACCCAGCATGGATGTCATTTGCACTGTTACTGTATGCAGGCAAATCTTTAGGGCTCCCAACTGTATTTCTGGTACGAACAAAATTCAACGCCATGGGATCTTTTGCTGTTTTTTTTTTTTCCTTTATTCTGTTTTCGTGGCTGCTGTTGTTTCCATTTTTAATGTAACATTATAATGCTTACTAATGTAACATTATAATGATTACTTCTGTATCATCAGTACCAACTGGAAGTATGCAATACGTGGCCACTTGAAGGAGCCAATGGCTGCTTGTGCAACACATTTGCAAGTAGGCAGGTCACATTCCATTTAATCTTTCTTTCTACCTGTAGAAGTGACATATCTCTGTGTTTTTGTTGCCACATAAGGACCACGTGCAGATTTGTCAGTTTTCATTAGTCAGACTACACTAGCTTATAAATCGTTCGTGTCAAGGACAGTGCTTTTTATTAATTGTTTTCCAAGTTAAGTTGGGTTGATGTGTCTTACAACTGGAAGTTATATAGCGGATCTTTATTCCCAATGATTCTTTGTCCTCTCCTGCATTTGGGGTCTTTTCTATTTAAGACAAGTCTGTGTGCTAAAGCCCTTGTTTCAGCCACTCTTTCACAGGAAAACATCATGCTGTGAAGTACAAAGGGCTGTCTTCACTCAGATATGCTAACCACTTACATTTGCTGAAGACAGCAGAGTTTATTAGGAGTAAGTGGCATTTAGTCTTTAAATCCAAGTAAAATGTTAACTGAAATAATAAGTAAAACTGCAGGGCAGTTTTATGAGTTGGTGGCACTATTGAAGACGCTCCCTTCAAAGCAAGACATTGTGTTGTTTGGGAAGAAAAAAGTTAATTTTAGTAAACTTATTTCTGATAAGTAATGATATTTATATTTTTTATGAAATAAAGAGATATATGGCCTTGTTGAGGAAGTGTCACGCTGTTGGACCTACCTTACTGGAATTTCTCCTGAAAGTTGAGATTAAATCTGATCACTTCTGTTTTTCTTCTTTTTTTCATGAATAATTGTCTCCATTTTTAAAATGTAACATAAGGGCTAATGGTTACATCTCACCGATTTTGAGTAAAAATTAAAATAGTTTTACAAGTCCACTAGAACATGACTCTTCTCTTTTTTCATGACTCTCAGAAGTATAAAGATATTCTGGTGAAATGAATCAAGTGCTTTGTTTATTCTTTTTTTCTGTTTAAAAAATCAAATAGGATGCATCTAACTGTCTTTTTTGTAGAAACACATCAAAATAAATCTTTCTTTATGCCAAAGGCTGAATACAGGCAGGTGTTTCCTAAAAGGACTGACGGCACTCAGTTTCATCTGCTCCCATAAACTCAGTTATCGGCCACCATCTATAACGCCATTACCTGGTGGTTCATCAAAATGGTTCTGAGAACCACAAGCAGGAGTAGTGGAGGCAAGGCTCTGACTTGTGTACGAATCAGCTGCTGATTGGCACTGCTCCAAAGACAAATTTTAATTCTAAAGTACTCAGAAATTGCATATTGCAGAAGGGGATGCTTTGGGAAATGGGGGTTGATCTTTAACATCTGATTATCATGTACAGAGATGACTCACACTCTTACCAGCTTATCTGAATTTCCTTCAGGATACATCACTCAACAGAAGTGAGACTTAGGCTTAAAATGTGAACATTTTGCCATCACGTGCATCTATATTTATCTCTAATTGGAAACCACACACTAATGAGTCCTACAGATTACTAAAGTGTGTCTTTTTAAAGCATATGGTTATTTTAGTTTTGTAAACTTTAAAGTGTTCATAACTACATTGCCTTCATATTCTCTACCATGACTGCATATGTAGAATGTCAAATTTTAATAACTCATAGCATTTCCAAGTTAAAGACTTTAAAATTATTTGATTAAAATATCTTTATTTAAGTCACAGTAATTACTACTTGGTACATAGTTGTTTTGTGATTGCTATTCTATACATATAAAATTTATCCATGCACATACACACATTATGAGTCAAATATATGAGGCAAATAGGAAAATAATATTAATAGAATGAGGATAAATCAATATTAGTTACTAATGTGTTTGTATAGTTCTCATTTTATCTAAATAGATATTGCTGGCTTTCAAAGTTCTTCTAGCAGTTTTCTTTTCCTTTTATGCTAAATTGCATACTAATGAAATCAATTTCCACATTATATTGGTTGAATTGTCCTAACAGCTCACACTTAGCCTTAACTTCAAAATTTCAAAAAGTGACTTACTTTGAGATATCTCCTTTAAAGAGTTGTTGGCATTAATAGGAGACCATGAGAGTGAGCTCTGTTCTGTTCTGAGAAGTGCCCTAGGGGCCACTAGGGCATGCAAACAAACAAACAAACAAACAAACAACAGTGTGGATTCATGGCCAACAGAGGACCACTGTGTCTCCCTCCCATCCATGTCCCACTGACAACTCCAGTATATCTCAAACTCCCTGTTTCTTGTTCTTTCCATGCCACCTCTTCTTATTGCTTACCATGTCAAATACTTAGGGGAGAAAATTAAGTGAGTCATTTAGCTCATGAGTAACATGCTATCTGTATCCTTTCAGTCTAGCACAAGAATGCTATTAAACCTTCTAAAGTTGCAATTAGCAGAGAAAAAAATGAGTGTAAAACTTTTAAGACACTGTCGTAAAGCAAGGATGCATATATTATCTACACAGCACCTGCTTAAAAAGTAAAAATGGAATATATATATATATATATCATGTGTATATTACATATTACATATACATACTGTATGTTATGTTAGTATTATATATACATATTGTATATTAGGTTATTAACATGTTATATATTTATATAAATTAAACATTTAAACAGATGAAAGTGTAAACAACAGAAAGGTGGTAAATAAAAGGCCCAATATATCACTAACCCTTCAATACAAAATAAATACTCAATTCAACACCTATTTTTTTCTGCACTTTAGACATATGCTTTTAGTTTAAAGTGGGAGTTTAAGAACTTGAAGTGAATATACGCATGCTGTAGAGACACTAATTTACAACAAATCTGGTATCACCAAACTCCCATAATACAACACTCTTTACAGTCAGAAAGCTGTGTTTCAGACACTTTTTTTTTTTTTTTATGAGAGAGGTCAATCCTCCAGGGAGATATAAATGAATAAGCTCTTTTATCTCCAATATAAATAATTATAAGCTTCATGATGCCAAACCCAAATACGCAATCATAGGGGAAAATGTCACCACCCTGGACAGGTGGAGGTGCTAAAAAGCATAAACCAAATTTACAAATATACCACAGCAAACTATGGACCACCCCACAGTTTCTACCAATGACTATCCTGATGAAATGGTTTTTATATTCATATACATAATCCTACAAGGACAATGTACATAACCAGTATTCTTGAATAAATTTGAATCAATCCTTTTTCTTAAAGGTTTTTTCCCCAGCTACTCTATTGCCATATAAAAATATCGAGCCACCTTTAAAGAAATATTTCTTCTCTAAATAATGAACTTAGGCTCTGGTCTCAAGGAATAGTATGCTAAATTAAAAACTTTTCTCTTTCTCTGAAATAAAAGTGTGGTATTACAATATGGTTTTGCAGAATGTATTGGTAAAAGTTATACTCAATCATGAAAGTTGTACATATTTAAAAGCAAAGTATACACACCTGTGGTGATATTTTATTTGTGCTCTAACAAAGAAAACTTATCTGGGGATCAGAGGACAGAGCCAGCCAGTACATTAGACATAGAGGCCAGACAGAGGTGGCACACGCCTTTAATCCTATCACTCAGGAGGCAGAGATCTGTCTGGATCTCTGTCAGTTCAAGGCCACAGTGGGAACAGAGCTAGGGATGGTGGCACACACCTTTAATCCCAGCACTTGAGAAGGGCATTCGCCTTTAACCCCAGGAAGTAATAGCAGGAAGCAGAATGGTATATAAGACTGAGGACCAGGAACTAGAGGCTTTTAAGCAGTTCAGCTGAGATCCTGTCCGGGTAAGGATTCAGATGCTTTCAGTCTGAGGAAACAGAATCAGCTGAGGAGTTGGTGAGGTGAGATTGGCTGTGGCTTGTTCTGTCTCTCTGATCTTTCAGCTTTAACCCCAGTATCTGGCTTTTTATTAATAAGACCATTTAGCAATTCATATTACACACATCTGACAGGTAAATAAGAAATTATCCTAGATTTTTAAATCATTACATATTAGATTAAGCCTCAGTCAGTGATACATGATGTGCCCATGACTACAGAAGGCTTTAGTAGTATTAAAGTATTGTAAAATATTTCAAACAATATAATTCAAACACTAGAAATGTTTAAATAATTTTTAGTATAGTTAATTGTTCAAATGACAATCAAAACTAGGAGTTATTACATATGTCAAAAATGTGATCTATAATCACTTAATTTCATTAAACAGAAATAGTCAATTTCTATTAAAATATATTTCAGATTACTACTGCAAACCAACTCCTGTAACCAATCATTTTAAATGTGTTATAGGCACCCTACAGGTCTTCAGTGTTTTGTTTTGTTTTTAATCTCAGGACAAAGTACATAAATATTTTTTAGTAACAGTATAGATATGAGCAACTACCAGTTTTACACATAGTGGGATAATACTTCCATATTTTCATAAATGCTTAGTTGTATGCTGTTCTGTGGTAGTGGAATGATACTTCTCGTTTAATGTTATATGTGTTTTCATGTTCTTTGTATGGCTTTTTTGTTTGTTTCCTTTTTTCTATAATATTTAAGTAAAAGTTTGGGAAAGTCTCTCTAGTTTCTCTATGTATCTGTCATTTTATCCTGGATTCCAGATCTGGTATCTTTCCATTCAGACTAGTACTCATTTTTCAGCTTGATTTTGGAGATGTGTATTTTTATAAATTCTACATGTCATTTCCAAAATTGATTAGATTCAAATGCCTAAGCAGCATTAGAAATACCTATATTTCACTTAGGAGTACCAGTTGCCTTTCTGCTTACCAATGTTGGTAGAAAAAAATTATCCTGAAATAAAGTTGGAATATTTATAGTTGAGAACTCATTGAGTACTAACTGACCAGAAAACCGCAATGGTATACAGTTATAAAATACATTTTTAATGGCTTACTTTGAAATTTTACAGCTTTGTGGGTTTTTTTTCATATTCACTTCCTCCATTTAATATCAATAAAGTTACTTCAGTATGGACATTTTAATGATTATTTTTTCTTTCTCATATTCATACAGGAATGTTTTGAAGTCTTATTGCTCTCACAGTCTCCTATAAGTTTTAAATATAAAACGAATTTAGTTGTGAATTGAGAAGCTATACTATAACAAAAAAAAAAACTATACTACATAGCAAAGAGGCAACTCTGTTTTCATGCTGTACTAGACCTTAGAGGATCATTGGGTCCATTCTAACAAGAGAGGAGCCCACCAATTAGTAAAAAAACACAAGCAGGGCACTAAATAACTTTAGAAAAACTTGCAAAACAATGTTCCCCCAAGATATCCCTGCATATGCTACCTTGATGAGTGAGTCAAGAACTGGTTGTTTATACTCAAAAGTATAAATACTCTAGTTATTAAGAAATATAAAATTTGCAGTCTGTAAGCCAGTCTAATGAATCCATTTTAAGGTATATAGATTCATTCTATCAGTTCTGATTCTCTAAAGAAACCTGACTAATAAAGAATGTGGTAGCATATACAATATATTACAAACTTTAAAAGTCCCATAGTCATCAAAAATTCAAACACCTCAAAAGTTCAGTCTCTTTAACATATTCAAGGGCTCTCTAAACTATGCAAAGTCTCTTATCTGTGTGCTCCTATAAAATCAAAATTATTAAGTATTTTTTTATTCCAAGAGAGAAAAACCAGTGCAACGTCACAATCAAATCAAATCAAAACCAAAATTCAACAGTGTATATGACTCAGTGTCCAATATCTAGGATTCACTCACAATTTTCTGCGTTCCCTCCAAAGAGCTTAGACAGTGACCCACAGCAAATAAAGCTTTTCTCCTGAGTCAGGCCAGCTCTAGTCCACAGATGCCCTTGGAGATCAACTCATAGGACTGGAACCTCCAAAATGCTCACATCTCCACTGCAACTTGAACTTTAGCCTCTCCTGGGCTCCCTTCACTGACCGTGAAGCATGATGTCAAGGCTCAGCCTCTTTTCTTGACTCCTTCAATTTTGGGACTTACACTGCTTTTGAGACTGCACCTTCACCAATGGCCTGACCTGGCCTCTCACAGTGATGGACTATCATATGGAAAGTAAATAGCATAAGTAAAATAAACTCTTTCCTTCCCAAGTTGCTTATGGCCCTAGTATTTTATCCAATAATAGTAACCCTAAGTAAAACAAGGATATTAACGGGTAGGATAATGACATAATTCTCTGGAGTGGATATTTGTATTCAGTACCTTGATCAAATTTTATGCTGTACAGATATATGCATATATCATAATTTGAGGTAGACACAACCAAGATGTGTATATTTCACTTTATGTAAATTTTACTTTCAAAGAACTGCATTCTGAAGTATTGGGGACATTTTGAGGATATTTGCATTGCACCTTAAATGGGTAGAAGCAAGGTGAATTCACTGACATAGAGACAGGATAGGAGAGAGAGCATGACGGAGCTAGCACAGGAAAATATCATTGCTCGAATCTGAGTGGTGGACTCTGGCTGATTAACTAAAAGTTTCATTCTACTTGGCTGCATCTTGAATTGTTTACAGAATAAAAATTGGGGAAGAAGAATAAAGCATTAAGGGCATACCGAATTTATTCTATTTTGTGTCAGTAGATGTATTCGGCACTAAATTACATTATGTACTTTACAGCTGCCTTTTCACATGTCCTCACTGTTCATAACAGGACAAGTTGTTTTTTCCATGTGTTTCTTTTATAATTCAATTAACTTGATTTGTCCACTGCTGCAAATTGCATTAACAGTAACAACTTAGAATAAATTAGTGATTGCTCTTTATGAATAAGTTCAGTAACTTGCTGTCTTCGTTTCTTTTTTTCTTTTTGATGTGCTCTAATTAAAAGCTATTAATGTCTGTGTTTCCTGGAAATATTGTTTCTATATTCATATTCAAATTACTGCAGTACTGATATGCATATTTTTCCTAATAAATGTCACATTTTATTGTTTATTATTTCTGTTTAAGAGTTTAATGACCATGCTTGGATGTACAACATTTAACTTCGAAAAATTTTTATTACACTTCACGCATTTAACATGCACTGTTTTCAGTACTTTAATGGTAAACACCGGACTAGGGGTCCAAAAATTGCTCAGATTCAGCAAAAATATCATAAGAGTAAATAAATACTATCTACATATACTTTATTTTTATGAATATTTAGCACAGATTTATGAAAACATTTTCAGGTAGTTTTATTGTTTGTTTGTTTGTTTTGAGACAGAGTTTCTCTGTGTAGCTTTGGAGCCTTTCCTGGAACTCACTCTGTAGTCCAGGCTGGCCTCATCAGGTAGTTTTTATCAGTCATATTTTATACAGACAATTGACTTTCTGAAAGTAATAGTGGTAGTTCTGCAATGGTATTGAGTTAAAAATTATCCTATACATTATATTATATTACACTATGTTTTATTATAATAAATATATTATTTCCTTGACTAAGATTTATAGGTAGTTTTGAGTTTTAACTCTTAGAAAATGAAACTATTTGATTTAGTTTTATGCTTCTAAGTTCATGTCTTGAGACAAATTTATAAATATTTATTTTAATTAACTCTCAAAAAAGTACTTCATTTAAAAGATGTTTCAAAGATTAGACAAGAAGAGAAAGGAGAACAAAATGAAGGAAAGAGAGAAGGAAGAGAAAAAGAAAGACAGACGGAGTTCAATGAGTCTTAAGGATGTGAACTAAGAGAACAAGGAAATTACAAAATAGAATTACTCCTGATCACAAAAGTTTAAAGCCTTTGAGACTTGCTGCCTCTTCAAAACAATGATTTTCTGAAATGGTACTCTCAAAATGCTCATCTAAAATCAGACTCATCAAAATTAATTGAAATTTTATTCATTAGCCTTGTCTCATAGTGGTGAAAATAAATTCTTCATGGTCGATGATAAATTTTAAAAGCATCAAGAAATTAAGACATATCTTCCACGTGAAAGTAGAGACCTAAACATATGGATAATATTCCAATCCGTGCAATTTTAACCAAATAAATAGTACTTCAAAATTAATTTTGAGTTACAGTCAGGAAAATAAAAAAAAAATGTGTAAAGGCTTGCTCTTGCTTCAAATGTATAAGATGACTGAATTTCCCAGAAAGACACAAGGCATTGCTGGAAAAAGTATGAAGAATGAAGTGCTTTGCAGGAAGTGTCATATCCATCTGTTGAGAGTACCTAAGCAAGTCCCAATTTATGACATTTTCTTACTTCCATATCAGAGCTATGTTGATGTGTCTCATAAAAATGTTAGGAGAAAGCAAATTTTCAGTAACTTCTACAACAAAATCAGCATTGACTTCAGACTTGTTTAAATCAAGCGCCCTTGAATTCTGATGTGACAGAAGCAGAGAGAGTTCTAGTTTGAGAGCTGACCCCGAGGAGTCATTTTGTTGACATTCAGGGTCAGGGTTTCCCCAGATTTGCTTCGTTGACAAAAGTCCTTCTTTCGTGGAAGATATCAAAGGCTTTACTAAAGAGTTACATAATATAGACTGTACACCTATTGTGAGGGTGAAAGTTAAGCATCATCAGTTGAGAGTGTCAGGAGATGAAGGTCTTGAGGTTTTGGTTTCAGTCCTTTACCTAGATTCTGGCTTCAGTCAGTACAAGAACATCAATTCTGTGTTCAGAGCTCAAAGCCAGTGGTTGCATCCTAGTGGTAGTTAAAGTTTTTATATAAAGGATCTATAAAATAAAAAAAGTTTTATTAGTATAAAGAGCTAAGCATAAGAGATCTCTTCCTGTGTATGTACAGGTTTACTTCCATACAGCTAGAAAATTTTCTGTAGAGACACTTTTAAAATATGTGCTGAATAAGTTACATTAATGCACAAGTATTTCATATATTCAAACACGAGCTCAATGAGCTATAATTTGCTTTCCATTAATATTGTTTAAATAATGCATAATTAATTTTAACAAGAGCAAGATAACCATGAAATGATTGAAATATTTGTTCATATGTTTGTATGTATGCAAATGAAATATCAATAATTATATTCTCTATTCTTAGGCTTTTAGTGTACTTTTCTACAACAAATTTTTTTATTCTACATTTATTGAGTTCCTAACGTACACTAGATTATAAGTTACTTTCATATATTTTTCTGATTTTAATGAGATAGAATGCTTCAATTAGACTGATTGCTAGATCTATCACTTTGTATGCGTATCTCCCCTTTTGAGAGGGAATATTTAAAATTTGTTATTTAGCAATTCAAAATATATACTGCATTGTTATTGAAAATAGTCACTATTTTGTGCACAAAGTGGCTAGAATTTACTCCTCTCACCAACTGAAACATATTTTCCTGCAAACATTGCTAACATCTTTCCTTCCCTTGTTCTTCTTCTGGCTGCCAGACTCTGCTAGTTAAAATCTGCTCTGTATTTTTGTAAGGACACTTTTTTATCCTTTGTATATAAGTGATATCTTGCACTATTTGTCTTTCTGTGCCTGGCTGACTTCAGTCGTATTCTTTATCTAAATTTATACAATGATTAAATAAATGACAGTATATATATATATACCATATATATATATGGTGGAAACCATTTATCATTTATATCACTTCCATATGTTGGCTAATGTCAAATTGTTGCAATAACAATGAACATGCAAATTTCTCTTCAAAATAGAGATTTCAATATCCTTTTGGGGGGTTTCTGGAACATTTTGTAATTCTTCGTGCACTTTTCTGAGGAGCCTGTACACTCCATTCCATTATAGCTTCAGTAATTTCTGTTCCGACTATTAGATAACAAGGTGCCCCTTTTCTCTATATCCTTGTCAATGTACTCCATCTTTCATCTTTTACATAACACCCTTCAGAATTCATAAGATGCAGCATCTTATTATGGAATTGATTTGCATTTCTTGAGTGATTGGCAGTGATGGGTATTTTTTTTTCTCATGGAACAGTTGGTAGTTTCTATGTCTTCTTTTGAGAAATGGCTATTCAGTTCCTTTGCCCAATTTTAAAACTAGGAGAATTTTTTTATTGAGATGTTTTAATTCCTAATATTCTCAATATTGGCAAGTCATCTGATATTTGATTTCCAAATATTTTTTTCTAATCAGTCACTTGTATTTTCAAGCTATTAACCATTTCTTATGTGTGAAACTTTCTAGTCTGGTGAAAACTCAATTATCTATTTTTGGTTTTGTTGGCTATGGCTTTGGAGTCATTACTGTGAAATACTTATAACCCTTTCCCTTTGTTGTCATCAAGTAATTTTAGTTTTTGATGTTTAAGGTAAAGATTTAATACATTTTATGTCAACTTTTATATGTGGATTATGAATAATATCCATATAGTCTTCTGTAAGAGGGCAGTCAGTTGTTGCCAAAGTACAAATATATTCTGGAAGCTTCTGTCTTTACAAACTAGTAGTGAAATACAGAAAGTGCACTATTGATACTTCATAATCCTCTTGTTCCCCTGATGTAGCAAGAGCAAAGTCTTCAGAAACTGCTTTTCTGTACCCAGTTTACTGAACTTTCCCTTGAACTGACTTCAGTCAAATTTTCCACACATAACTTAACCGATTCTAGGCAAGATCAGGAATTACACACCTCAGAAAACAAATTGGCTGGACATAAATTTGACAATGTAGCATATGATTATTTGCTTTCCAAACTCTGTCCCTCTTACTAAACGAGACCTTGCATGCTACTTAAATGTAAACATTAACCAATAAATGCTTATTTGATCACTCTTCTAGACTCTTATATGAATTTCTTGAGTTATTTCATCCAGTATAAATACCTTGACCATACTGCATATTTGCTAATTAGTCCATTGTTCTATCTCATATGTTTCTTCATCTTCAAATATAATTTTTATTTAGCTTCTAAGAACATTATATCTACCCACATTTTAACTTTATAAGATAGTTTCTGTTAGTGTAAACTCAAAGTCTGAGCATGCTGGTCTAATGGGCTTTATGAGAGTATTGAAACATAGGAAAATCAGTTTTAATGAAAACCTAATAATTAATATGTATAAATGAAATGTGTGGATGAAAATGAAATTTTCTAAGTGTTCTTTTACATGTTTCATACTAGCAACAAGAAGTGGATCATGATAATGATTACTTCATTGATATGCAGAGATCCCTTTGGGACATGTGAACATAAAGGGGCTGCATATCTCTGTGTCTGGTTAGATTTCAAGATCAGATAGGGGATATCAGCATCTGGGAATCCATAAAACATTGTGATCAAAAGGTTTCACTGAAGGCAATGTATCCATGACTGTACACATGAATGGCCAGTGCACTGCAGACTAGGATAAGCCAAAATGAGTAAGTAGGTGTCTACTGAACTGTGTGGGAAAAGTACTCTAGCAAGAAAAACAGTTCTGTTTAATTTTAAGTACTTTCACCAAGCATCTGAGCTACAGAAAGAATGTAAGAAGTGATAATAAGACATTGCAATGCATTTAATAGGCCAGAATGAACTTAAAGCAGTTCAAATACCCAATTTCTTAAGAAAATGAATGCAAGAGTGCAAAGTAGATTGGAGAAGTCCCATAATTGTGTTAAATCCCTCAAGGTTAATGTCCAGTAGATTAAACATGTTATAATTGAACTGTTGAGAAACAAATTAAAATTTTAATGATCTTTTATCCCTTTGGAAGTAAATGTAGTTCCCTATTACCAGTGCTACTAGAACACCAAATATCATAGTCTAATCATCACTTAATAACCCACTCTAAGTGCATCCAATTATGCATAATTTATATGTATGTAAGGAGGCCTTTAACTGGTTTATTTTTATGTACTATATGTTGGAAATATAAGCACCATTAATTGGAATTAACCAAGAACTTGTTTGGTGTTTTATTTTATTGATATGGGCAACATATGTGTTCTCTATCTGCATCGACAGATTTTCAAATTCTAATTATTTTCTCCTGTGTACCTCAATCCACACCCAAGCCTGTTGTTCATTTATACCATTGAAAGGATAAACAAAGCAAACAGAATGAAAATCTAATCTATGAGAATAATGTGTGTTAACTTGAAAATGTTAAAAATCACCAGAGTTACCTATATGACATTATTTTTTCGTTGTACTGAGTAATCACAGAAATATTATATATATATATATATATTTCACATATATACATATATTCTTCTTATCTTCCTTCTCAAATGAAACACCTCTATTATTTATAATGTCTTTGAAAATGGCTTTCTCCTTAAACAACTTACTGTAAACTGAAGAAAATTTCCTTCATAACTTCGTTTTCTCTCCTGGCTCTCATCTCCTGGCTAGATATTATTCCTCCTACACAGACTTCTCCTGTTAAACCAGTAAATGAGTGAATTTTAGAATGTACTATTCCTCCTCCGGTCTCCTCTGTTCTTATTTGGACTTAGACTTGCTGCCTTTCTTGAAGAAGATTCCTCATATGAGCTCTATAGTTTTCTTCATAGTCATGAGCAGCCAAGTTAAGCATGCTTGCAAAAGCTTAGCATAACTTCAGTCTAAAGGCCCCAGGCATAGATTCGTTATACACTGGCTCAAGAAAAGGAGGTTATTATGAAGCATGGAAAGAAGCAGAATAAAGTGTGTTGAGTGTCCAGCTTGGAAACATGAATCAGCTTTTTTGTCAGGCTCAGTGTTCAGGCCAGGGATGACTTCCAAAAGCCCAAGCCAAATAGGGCATGCAAGCAGTAGCAGGGGAGGACTATGTAGACCACGGTTGTACCAGTAGCCCGACTGAAAATGAAGTTCTAGGCAGGGACTTGCCAAGTATGTGGGAACAAGTGTTCAAGATATGCCTACAAAGCTGGTGGCTGTTATCCAGATGACTGTAATAGATGTACAGAATATGGAGGCAATGTGTGGAGTTACACAAACTGCATGGGACAGAAACTCTGCAGCGGGGATGTACTCATTCTTGTCATCACAACCAGGTTGTGTTTTGTTTTGTTTTTTAAGTGTGTGAATAAGACATGTTGGGTCATGATGCTTCCAGGAGAAGGCAGTGCTGTGAACGTAGCTGAACTGTTTGCAACAGTGAATTCAAAATTTTTTTTCTCCCTTATTTCTCTCTCCTTGGCAAATGTCTTGAATCCCTCTTTTTCTTCTTTACTTGATTTTTCCTTTTCGTATCTCTACTGAAAAAGACAGAGTGATAATTATTTAAATAACATGACTATTTGTCAAAGGCATTTACACATAGTAATTTTCCTCTTTAATGAGGTAGGAGTGATATCGGGGAAATTTTACATTTAGTTGGCATAAATGTTCCCAGAAAATTAAAATAAATGCAAAAGATGACATTTTACAAGATTGCTTTCCATTCTTAACATAATGAACAATTCAGTCACTGTTGAATAGCCCAATCTACTTTATTTCTTTGAACAAACCCCATTGTAAGAGCCAACATCATCCCTGTACTTCCAAAGCAGAATGTAATTATCATCACAATTAGCTTTTAAAATGATACACATGTTCCTTATAGTGTTGCTACTCATCTTCACCTTCCTCTCCAATTTGTATTCATATATTGAAAATGGCTGCATTAAAAAGATTGCTCCTTCTGCATCTCCTTATATTGTTCTGTCAAGAAAATCTGTAGAGACATTATAATACACATAACTGTTGCCCAAGTGAGTTATGGAAGGCACAATTTAACCAATATGTAAGGTCAAGTCATATTGTCATTTTTTTTTTAAGTTTCCAAAGAAACTTTAGAAATGTAGGTGTTATTTTACACCAAGGGAGAATGTTCAGAGAAATTCCTCTTTCAATATTTGCAGAAAACATGAGACTTTTAAAGTACTTCTCTGCCCTCCATTAGTCCTTGGTTCTTTGTAGTCTTTAGAGACAAATGCTTTAATTATAATGAATTATATCTTAGAAAATAGGAATTTAGAGAGATAAGACCATTTTGTCTTAGCTATAAAGATTTGTGGGCAGGGAGGGTCCCATCTGAGATCTCAGTGGCTCCCTGTGGAATGTCAGGTCAGCCAAAAGGTTAAAGTAATCCACTTGACTCCTATTATCCAAGTATCTAGAATCTATCATGTCTTCCTTAAATGATGATAGAGAACAAAGTAAGAAAGCTCACTGCAAGGGTGGAGCATATGAATATGATCATATTGTCCCAAGTTTCACTGTTGCTGGCCACATAAATTCATGGGGTGGTAAAGAGACGCCCTCTCAAAGTTTGCAAACCAAATAGATATGATTATTCTCTAAAAGTTGAATTATAACAAAGACCTCTTTTTAGAGCACAATATTTGTGAATCTAAACAGAATGGTTTGTAAGACTAAGAAATTGAGAATCATATAATACAACATAAAGGGAAACAGCATATAGACTATTAGGCAACCAGTGAGAAACTTTCCTTCCTCCAAATATTTCTAGGGAAAGAGTATGCTCATATGTAGAGAGATTTGGTCTGCTTATTTCTTATGACATATATATCTCTATACTCGTTGACAAAGTATCTGTTAAAATCCAGAATGAATTAAATATTAAAATGCTGAACTAATTCTCCTTTTCCTAATTCTATGCTAACCATTCAATTTTATGAGACTAATTTTAATTTGCTAGAGTAAGCTTTCCTTCAGGGAAATCAAACCAGGTAGAGAGCATGTAGGGCTAATCTTCTCCTTCAAGCTTATTTAGTCTGATTACACACATAAAATACAGGTCTCTATTGCTACCAACGTCAAGCCACAATCCTGGAAAAAAATTAAAGAATTACAGTAGTGAAATCAACAAGGCAAACAACAGTTTGAAAGCTGCTCTATGCCTACCCAGCACAGAGATGATGATGACTGACAGCAGGTCCCCCTTTGTATCAACCTGAACCCCAAATGACAGGTAGTACCTTGCTGAGTGTGACCCACATGTGAAACTCTTGGTGCACATTCAGGAGAAGTGATCTATATGCTGAGTGGCCAGAAACCACTTTTAATGGAACACAGGGGAAGACATTGAACCCAGAAACAAAAGGTGGAAGTAAATAAGGACATTAGATCTACCTTTATAATTCAAGTACTTACCATATAGGAAAGATATGAATCGGTTCTATATGGGTATTAGCTAAAAATAAAAGCCAAAGTACAAGTTATACATGGAGAGAAATTTGTGGATCATTATTAATCTTTAATAGAGAGTGCTTCTCTTTGGTCTGTACAGGAGCAAATTAATTTTCTGGATTTTCCTCATTCTAGCCAAGCTATGTTCCAACAACTTGTTAAGGATATTGAAAAGATATTAAGAATATTTAGATACATAAAAAATAATATTCTTCTTACTTTGAAATTGTGGTTTATTAGGCTGAGCTCAGGGAATCTTGCTGAAGAGAGGGAGGAGGGATTGCAGGGGCCAGAAGTGTCAAGGACACCACAAGAAAACTCATAGAATCAACTAACCTGGGCTTATAGGGGCTTGCAGAGACTGAACTGACAGCCAGGGAGCCTGCATGGAACTGACCTAGGCCATCTGCCTATTTGTGAAAGTTGTGCAGCTTGGTCTTCTTGTGGGACTCAACAGTGGGAACAGGGGCTGTCTCTGACTCTTTTGCTGGCTTTTGGGACACTATTCCTTATACTGGATTGCCTTGCCCAGCTTTAAGACAAGGTGCTTAAATACTTAAATTAAATACTACAACTTGGCATGCCATGTTTTCTTTACATCATGGGAGGCCTGCCCCTTTTTGAATAGAAACAGGGTAGGAGTGAATCTGTGGCAGGGGAGGCAGGGGTGGAGTTGGGGAAGGGAGTGGGGGGAGAGGAGGGAGGGGAAACTGTGGTTGGAATGAAAAATAAATAAATAAATGAATAATAAATTTTAAAAAATTGTGTTTCCTACAATCTTACAATTGCTCACTTCTATTCTTATAAATAAAACTGATAAATTAAATTTTAAATAATTAGAATATTTAATACATTATTCATGAGAATTAGTTTTAAATATTTTATATGAACTGATGAATTTGAATAAGCTGCAACCATAACATGAAAAAAAACCCTCAGGTAACTGGGAATAAATCTACAGGAAATATAACACTACTACATAGAAAACAATAAAAGCTAGAAAATTAGTGAGGAGTGAAATGAGAAAAGAATATACCAGTTTCACAGATTGCAAAAGTCAAAACAGTGAACACACAAATTTTCTCAAAATTACCGAGCGTCCCTTGAACTGTACATAAGATCCCCTTATCTGATGATTAATTATGGACCAACGTGCATGTGTGTGGTGGGGTCAAGTTCTTGAACTTTTGGAATCTCAAAAAGCAAAATTTAATAGTTCAGTTTTAAAGATAAGCCTAAAGATGAAGGACTTATAAAGATAGTGTGCTTAAGGTAATGTGGTATTCTAACCTGAGAAGAATAACACACAAATGGAGTGCACAGTTCAAAAATGGACTTCCAAAGGTTTGTCATCTGATGTCATACAACCAATATTATGTAGTATTAGAAAAGGATGGTTGACAGGTGGTTTGCGTCAAACTGTCCACCCCATCCCCACAATCTTAGTAAGTCTCTGTAAATATGAGTAAGTGATAAAACAACAGGACATATTTAGAACACTATTATAATATAGATTGAGAAAATAAAAAATTAAACAGGGAAATAAAAATTGCTGCTAGTGAACAAGTAGGTGAGTTGGACTCAATGTATGCACAACAGAAACCCCTGAAAGTACTACGCTGGGATTCGTGAAGCACACTCCAGAGGTTGAAATTAGCCTGTGACAAGGCCAAACACATTTTATGTGACATGGAAAATAATTAAATAAGGTGTCTATCATTATTGCTGTAGTGATGGTGTTGGTAGAGTCCTTATCTGCTATTTTTTCCCATAGCTATGGTATTTAAGGTATGGTATTTATGGAAAGGAGGATTGAGAAAGTTTGACTATTTTACTGTTATAGGTTGCTTTGTAAGAAAATAATATTTTCAATGAAATCTTGAAGTCTGAGTCCAGTTAACTGTGAAGAAGTATCTTGAGGGTGGAAGAAATTGCAGATGAAGAGGCATGGAGGGAGACCTGCAGTTGCCTGTGGATTTTCGGGAGCAAGCATGGAGGTGAGACATATTAGTTCAGATGGGCTCCAGTTAGAGTCTCACATCAAGAGCTAAATAACCAAAATGAATGAAAGAATGAATGAATGAATAGATAATAAATAAATAAAACAATAAAACCTGAACAAAACAACAACAAAACAGTCTTCTCCCATTGTTATGATTCCATTTTTAAAAATTTTTTCATCTTTAAAATGTAGAAGTTTGCTGGGGTGTAGCTTGGTTGATAGAATGCTTGACTATCCTATGCAAAGCCCTGTGTCTGATGTCAAAGACTGAACCATCAGGTAAGGTAAGCTCAATTCTCAGGAGTTAGAGACAGGAAGATAAGAATTTTAACAATATACATGCCTACATGGTGAGACTGAGGTCAGCCTGAGATAGAAGAGACCCTGTCTCAAAACAAAACCAACGAACCAACACAACCAATCATGGGGATATGTTAAAAAGTTTGTGTATCTTCATTAGTGATTCAGATTTCAAATTTTTTTATGCTTTTGAAATATTTGCCTATACATAATGAGCTATCTTGGGGATGGGACCTAAGTCTAGATATGAAGCTAATTTGTGTTTCATATATACATAAAAGTGTAGCATAAAAATAATTTTACAGTTATTATGCACCTGTGTTTTCATGGCGAGCCCTCACATGAAGTTGGGGGAGGATTTTTCTGTATATTGTCATTGGTGCTCATAAAGTTTGAATGTTTAAAGTTTTGAGGATGTCAGACTTTAAGATTAGGAATGCACCAACTGTGCCTACCGCCTACATAGGTGCATGAAATAAATTCATGTGCATGAAGTATATGGAAAACTACTTAACAGAATGCAAATGACAAAGTGATATATTATTTACTGTAAAATCGTGTCAGATAAAGATTTAGAAAAAGTGGACAGGGATCCATCCCCTGAAGGCTGAATCTGCTGTTCTGAGAGTCCTGCCCATGATCCTTTAGGCAGTGGAAGACCATTAAAAGTATTCAAGCAAAATTGTGACACAATCTGACCTGCTCTCTAGAAAATTGTTAAGACGGTGTTAGAGAGACATGAAGAATTGTGAACTAAAAGCTGACATCCCATTGCTGTCGCTTTCCCCATGGCTCACCTGACAAGACAATTTCAGTTTCTACTGCGAGCAATACTCAGTGCAAAGCAGATAATTTTTAGCTCAAGAAAGCACCTTCTGGTCTGAGCCTCTTTCCCGGAACTGTACTCTAGTGAGGTTTGGGCATAATTCCCATCACAAACAGGGCTTCCACATGCACTAACAGTGGACATCCACTCTAGACTGACACCTTTCATCATTTCTTTCCCAAACAAACTCCAGTCTTGTGAAGCCACAGCTAATCTCCCACAGAGCTTAAACATGGCCATGCCCTTACCCTTTCTGAGACCTGCCAGGGCATCTCTGGATGCAGGCCTGTCAGACTCATTGTCATTCACAGCAGATGTAGTGACAGTCAATCAACAATGTTTATGGAAACCCTACTGTGCTCGGAGCACATGAATAAGGCTATAGAAAACTGCCATGGCAAGCAAAGCCAGAGGAGAAGGTGTACACACTTCTTATGTAGCACCTGACATTCCTGTCAATAACATCAGCTTTTCCAGGCCATTACAGATGGCTCAATACCACCAGAAATGTGACAGTTTCCCTCTCTGCCAGTTTCTAGAGTGTCTGAGAGACAAGAACTCCCTAAGCATTGAACAACTCTCTCAGAAAATTTTGAATTGTCTTTATAAATAATCTCTTAATTTTTCATGCATGATCAATTATCTCTAGATTGCAATTATATTAATTTACTCACTGGAGTCAGTGTCAAGGCAAATACTACTTAAAATAGTTGAGAAATAGTTTCCCAGGTGTTATACTTCATGTAAGAATCAATGCTTAATATATTATTTTCTCCAGAAGCTTGAACTATTTTGCTGGTGTTCCGAACAGAAACCATTTTGAATTTTCACAGAGGGAAAAATTATAAAAGCATGCGTAGCATAAGAGTACAGTTGGAAAATTTATTTTAATATCATTTTCTTGGAACCTCTTTTTCATCATTGAAGTTATATTTGGAGAAAAAAGAAATAAATGTCCTAAACACTTAAAAACAATATTCATCATTATCTTTACTGTAATTTTCCCTGTGTATCTCAAAGCCATTTCACGTATCATTTTCTTACTGTCAGCTACTAAATAATACGGAGCTGTTGTGGGTGGTTACCTTCTGCATCTTTAGTTTTAATTTTTTTCTATGAAATATAATTCTCCATAGCTACTTTGTGTTTACAAAGATAGATGAAGGGTCCTGCTAGAATCCCAAATGCCATCCAAGACCTAAATTGAACGAAGTGTCAGCTTATTTGACTCCTCAGAAAGAAAAAAACATTTTGAAGATCCAGTTTGTGTGTCAACAACTTGCATTTAACAAAACAAAAATTAATCAGATCCATTCCAGTGACAGGAGGTGATTCAGTTAGCTGGCTGGCAGTAAAGGTTGCTTAACAGGTTTCAGATTCCTAATTGGGTGTCTAGCTTGCTAAGTAGCAGCTGGTCTTTAATTAGTTGAAAAATTATTACCACTAAGAGTTGCTTTAAAAAGAAAAAGAACAAAATAATTAAAATGTTAGAATCCATATGGTGAGAGCTTATCCTCACTTGTCAATAGCTGTTTGCCTAATAAGTTTTAAAATATTCCTATACCACTTATATTTAAAAATATAACACATGCAAATGTAAAAATCTCAAAATATTCCCAGAATGCAATAGCGAAAAACAAGAACCTACTTGCCATTTAATAATTTTTGATTATGAAATGATCTCTAATACCCCCTCCAGACAGAATATGTGATTGCTAAGTAAGTCTCTCAACAGACCTCATTATTGAAAGGCTTACCGAATTCTCTGACTTGATTTGTCATAAACACAAAGACACTACTGAGAATATCAGTTACCTTACAGATGACAGGAAAATTGCCCTTGTACATTATCTCCTTTTAAAGAGTAGCAAGAAGTTAATTTTATCTATAATTTCAGGAAATCCACTTTGCCATGATTGAGTTTAAGATAAAGTTTTATAAACTTTTGATATATCTTATTGTGGTAAACAAGTCAATACATGAATAGGCCATGAAATTCTAAGTAGAGATAAATGATAGATAGATACATAGAGAGGAGAGTGAACAAATTATAGAGATACATCCATATCCGTGTAGACATATGTATATATAGACATATAAGACAGTGCTCTTACCTCCCACGAGAAAAAGCTAGTGCTCCATAGATCCAATACCACTCTAAGAAGCATTTACTTCTACATGTTTTGATTTGGGAGTGGTAGAAAATGCATGAGTTTTGATGCTCGCAGGATAGAAGCCAAATAAAAGCTCTGTTTTTACTAGCCTAATATGCTTTAACTCACTTTTGCTCAATGCTTTCTTTTATTAGATAATAACAGTAAAATCCAACTCATGAGTGCTGTTGTGAATGCTGCAAAACAACCAGTATGATTTCTTCAGTGCATCACTAATTCAGTATTTGCTTTTTATACCTATTTCAGTAGACTGTCAGTGAGGTAGTTTGTCTGGGAAAATCAACTATTGATTAGATATTATGCCTTTATAGCACAGTATTAATAACTAATGCTTTTTTGCATTCATCACTATTCTTAATAAATAAATATGTTATTTGTTCATGAATCCTGGAAACTTGGACAACTATTTGAAGTAATGGCTATCTAATGTCTATGATATTCACCTTTCAATGAGATACTTACATAAATTAATTTTTCAATAGGATAGTTACTTACCCAATATTCTTCTGATGATTCTAATTCCATGAAGAGGAAGCATTCTTACATGCATTTCTAAGTCTTTCCCTTTATACTGTGTTGCTATATAGGTATTTCATGAAAAGAATAATAGTCATACCTATCCCCACTACTTATGTGACCTCCTTAGGACAGCATGCCTTCTTTCCTGAAAGAATTAGAAACTTGTCTATTATTTAGGTGTGTGTAAGTAAGTGTACATGTGTATTCATATGTGTTCATGTGTATGCAGGTGTGACTACGTATGCTTATTGATTTGTACATACATATACATATACTTATACATTTGTAGTGTGAATGCAAGAAGTTACATGCTCTTCACCTGCTCTTTTGAGACAGTGTTTACTACCTCCTATTGATTAAGCAGCAGTGAGAACCTGAGAATCTGCTTGTCTCCACTTCCCAGGCACTGAGAGTTGAGCATGTGACATGATGCCTGGCTTTTTACATGGGTTCTGAGGATTGAATCCAGGTTCAACTAAGCCAACTCAGCCTTGACTATTTATTTTTAAACTTTAACTAGGTTAAATTG
>CABHPQ010174356.1:0-33098 GCA_902168405.1 Peromyscus aztecus
CGTGGGCCAGGCAGGACCAGGAAAACTTCAGCTACACCACATCACTGTGTACATGGTGCTTATGTATTCACATGCACTCCATCTACATTAAATACTTTCTTTTAATCATCGGTCTCATTGAAATGAAAAGAAAAAGAGAAACAATCTCCATGTGTGAAGAAAGCAGGGAAATGTGCTTCTGAATGTCAGTGCATAGATAGATGGGAAATTGCGCTTGTTACAACTCTGCCATAAAGTGGAGCTCTGGCCTCAGCATGCCTCTGCTCCATCTGCCGCTCATCACTCTGACAGAAAAGGCTAACGGCACAGGGGTGACTAGCAAGAAAGAGTAAATTCACTTCAGCTTTAATTACCCGTCGTTGTCCTTAATTTTTCGTTGGCTTAGAAGAACTACTACTCTTCCGTGTTTCTGCTCCGCAGCTGATGTGTATGTCACATTTTACTTTGATATCATGAATGCATTTCATTTGGTACTTATTTCTAATTACAGACTTTATCCACAAATGTTACAGACATGCCCATATGCCAGAAGAAATGTAGCTAAGGCTGTTCAAATCTTACTAATTCAAGGACAAATGATCTGCACTGGCAGATGCTGCATCTGCCATACACAGAGAACTCTGGGATTTACCAATTTGCCACTTGACCTATTTGTTTAATTCTTTGACTGATTCACTCATTTACTCATCAGCAAATATTCATTTGGTGCCTGTCATGTTCCAGGCAATGATACAGAGGGAAACAAGAGGAAGAAAGATCTCTAGCAGCATGTGTCCTATATAATAGTGAGTGAAAATACATCAATTGTCACAGGTTGATTGCATGCCCCAAAACTCATATGTTAAAGTCCTAATCCCTAATACTGATATGTCAGCATGGAACTGTAGTTGGAGACAATGTCCTTAAAGGGGGTAACTAAGCAAAAAAGAGACTGTTACGGCGGGTTCTATTCCGGTACGACTGGTTTGTTTTTTGTTGTTGTTGTTGTTGTTGTTGTTGTTGTTGTTTAAGGGAAAGTTGAAACACAGACAGTGCCC
Source organism: Peromyscus aztecus (assembly GCA_902168405.1). Taxonomy (NCBI): domain Eukaryota; kingdom Metazoa; phylum Chordata; class Mammalia; order Rodentia; family Cricetidae; genus Peromyscus; species Peromyscus aztecus. The sequence goes on from CABHPQ010174356.1 coordinate 1,038, forward strand.
CCATTAAGAAAAGACTGTGAAAACAAAAGAGAAGGCAAGCACCTACAAACTCAAAGAAGTGGGGGAGGGGAGGTCTCAGAAGGAAGCCCACCCAACTTGCCCCTCGATCTCAGATTCCTGGCTTCCAGAGAGCTGAACTCGTAAGTGTCTACTGTTAAAGCCAGCCAGGCAGTGGGATTTTGTTACGGCTGTTCTAGAAAACTGGTACATGAATATAAAGTAAACTATATCACTTAGTACAAAATCAAGAGCTCTCTAAGAATAGAATAAGAGAACCACAGAAATAAGGAGGGACAGTCATGTTGGTCTGTCCCTGAATATATCATTATAAAGTATGGACAACCTCAATTCAAAAAAAATAGAAACCCAGAGAACTATTAGGAAAAAAAAAGTTCTTTTATATTTCTTATTTTTCAATACTCATTGGGGCAAATTATGATCATTTGTGGGTATGTTTTATATCAACAGGTTCTACACACTTACAATGCAAATTTAATCTGGCAAGGTGACCAGTATTGTCTCAGACTCGGATATTTAAGTATATATTCTGGCCAATTTTCTTAGAATGAATATGTTTATGTCTATTTTTAAAAACATATTGCATGTTTGTTTACATATTGTCAGTGTGTGTGTGTGTGTGTGTGTGTGTGTGTGTGTGTACACATGTGCATGCATGGGCACACAAAAAAACTATAGGCAACTAAGGAATGCTGACAGTGAGAAACATAGTCTCCCCAGGGAAAAGTACACCAATTGGTTAACAGATGGCAAAAGGTTTGAGAACATACATGCAAGCAACATTATACAGAATGAACAGTCTGTAGTATTGTATTAAGGAATACATACACATATATAAATATAGATAGATAGATAGATATATAAAACAATAATTAATGAAAATAGAGGACATGAATTTGAAAGACAGCAAGGAAAGTATATGGGAAGGTCTGAAGGGAGAGTAGAGATGGGAGAAATGATGTAATTATATTATCTCAAAATACAAAACAAATAGCTTTTTAAAATGCAAAACATACATTTTATTTAAATATTTGTGCATATGTGTGTGCACACACTTGTGTGTGTCTGTGTGTGTGTGTGTATGTTTATGCATGCACACACTTATCAAAGACCGTGGGAGAAGGTCAAAGGACAATCTTCTGCAGTCAGTTTCTGCTTTCCACTAAAATTCTGATCCTGGGGCTAGGTGGCCGGCGCCTTTACCTGCAGAGCAGCTCACTGACTCTAAATCTTTTTTGTTGTATATCTAGGTTCTTTGAGTCCAAAACTCAAGACATCTCAATCTAATATAACAAAAACAATGACAGCATAGCTAACTTTGAAGCCGTAGTTTTTTTTTTCTCTTAACAATAAGAGTAGAAATTAAAATTTTCTTGGAGATGGATGCCCAACAAATCGGAATTTTCAAACACTGGCAAATTGTCTTATGATATCAAAGAGTGGAATGAGGAATAATTCAGAGGATTTGGCCCCTGCTCAATCCTGCCTCATGCAGATGTGCACACCGCCCATTCTGGAAGAATCCTTCTTTGTATTTGCTCTCTTCATAACCAGCACAGACGTGGGATTAGGACCTCCTAAGAGGACATCCATGGGTCTGATTATAAGTAAGGCAGAAATTCCATTCTCTTTCAATTTTTATGTTTTCCTACTTCTTTGATCCTAAAGAAACCAGTTTAGAAATTGTAATTCCTCTGTACTTCCATTTTATAACGTGAAACCCATGAACTGTGCCTAGTATTGTTGTTTCTCTACCACTATTATGTTTAGTTTCCCCTACAAGGGTAGAGTAAATAGAATCAAAGAAGAAAAGGATACGGGTATGCCTGGGAAACCAAACGATGCCAGGTCTCTATCAGCATGCCAAGAAGGGTGTCCAAAATGCATCCTAAGTGTTAGGTTTTAAATCTTCCTTTTAGAAAGTACGTTATTTGAGGAGAGATAGAAATACAGTGGGAGATGGAGAAAGAAACTGGAGATAAGGAGAGAAAAAAAATTATAGGTGGGTAGAAATGCAGCCGCAAAAAGTGTCAGAATCTCTGGTCAAAATTTTTAGTATAAAAAGCAAAAACATAATAGAAAGTGTGAGAGAGCCAAGTTATTCTTATGAAGTATGCGCTTTCTCTTGCCTTCTCTGTTTACCATAACTAATCAGTGGTTTTTCATGCTTTGAAAAATCTGATATTCAATGCCATTTCATCTTCTTCCCAGGGTTGCTTATATTACACAGCAAGGAAGTCAGTATACTGCTTTATTGATCCTTGGATCTCTATATGAGAAAAGGATGGAATGTGAAAAGATTTACTTTGTGTGAACTCAAAATATTGAGGTCGTATGAAATGTAAACGATAGCTATGCTTTAAATCCTAATCTGTGACCCCCATCATCGACTCTGAAGGAGGGGATTTCTGCTGTGGTGGGGAATGAGAAACAAGGTCGGAAGAGTGGTGGTTCCCTTCCACAGACAGCTGCTTCTTTACCAACAAGAATGGACCAGGTCCACAGCCAAGAACTCCCCACACATTGACACTTGGCCGCTTTCCATTCATGATTAGGCTCATGACATCTTTTTTTGCTACTCAAGATGGTCCCTAGCATGTACTACCCAACCAATCTGGTCCCCACCTGTTTCACCTCTGCAGGGTGGGCTCCATCCTGTTTGACTAACAGCTGGAATGGGTTCCCAGAAACCTAAATCCTGAGTCTGGCACATACTACAAGCAACTGGCCACCCAGTTCCTCACAGCAGCTTATCCCCCCACACCCCACGTTACCTTCTCTTGGGAGCAGCTCCATTTGAGGAATCTTTTTGTAGTGAGTCCCTCCAACCCCTTATCCTCAGCTGGTCCCAGACATTTGAACCCACTTGTGTCCTCACAGACAAGGCCAAACTCTGGAGATGCTATTGCTCCTGTCAGGGCTACTACCCTGTCTAGGGCTGGCCAAGACACAGCTCTGCTCTCAGATAGCTGTGACTTCAGTCATATTAAGTCATCAATTAGCTATCTAGGCCACAGCCACCGACAGCTTAACATGTACCTTCCGTCTGTCTTGCCAAATGGTACCTTTCTAGGATTATCTTATGGAGGAATCGACTGAATTTGGAACTAAAAAATGGACTCCAAGGGACTGTGAACACTTAACCTCTAAAGGTCTCCGTTTGCTGTGAAGATTAAACAGGATGGTGCTTATTAAAGAGCTTAGAACAAAATACAGGACCTAAGAGTTTCTCAGTATGAGTTAATTGAAGTTTGAATTGGATTTTTAAAATCATTGAATACCAAAAGAATAAGGCATTAAGTAAAATGACAAGGAGTTGGAATTTCTTAAATGAACCCGAACAACTCTAGCTATTCAAAAATAACTAGAAACGTGTGGCTTAGAAAATTAGGTTTCTAAACATTTACTTTTCTCTTTAAAACATTCTGTTTGGTTAATTTCATTGTAACCAAATATCCAATGTTCATCAAGAGAGAATGCACAGAATGGGCCACTAATAATAAATACTTCAAATCTCCAACAGCCACCAGAATCTAGGAGATGCCGCGGATGTAGTATCTGTGAGAGCCTTTATAGGAAGCACAGCTCTGGAAACATAATAATGTCATAATAGTGGCTTCAGGAAAGTGAGAGAATATGGTTCTGGTGTTTGTGCCCCACCAAGTTTAAAGTGATCTATCACAACCCCAAGAATATAATCTTGTGACTGACATAAACTCATATATTAGTCTCCTCCAGCTATTTGGTAGTTAGTTTTGTCAACTGGACACAACCTAGAATCCCCTGGGGGAAAATTCTCAACAAGGGACCATCTACATTGTTTTGCCCAGTGAGGATGTCTGAGGGAGATTATCTCATTAAGTTAACTGATATGGGAGGATTCAGTCCACTATGGGGGGTACCATATCCTAGACAAGGCTCCTAGCTATATGAGTGGACAAGCAAGCAAGTGAACATGTTTTTGTTTTTTTTTTTCATTTCTTTCTGCTCTTGCCTGTGAATGTGATGAGACAAGCAATTTGAAGTTTCTGCATTGACTGACTCATCATGATAGACTGTAACCTGGACTTGTAAACTGAAATAAACCTAAGTTGCTTTTTGACAAGATTTTTTTATCCTAGCAATATAAATAAAAAATCAAGCCGGGCGGTGGTGGCACACGCCTTTAATCCCAGCACTTGGGAGGCAGAGGCAGGCGGATCTCTGTGAGTTCGAGGCCAGCCTGGGCTACCAAGTGAGTTCCAGGAATGGCGCAAAGCTACACAGAGAAACCCTGTCTCGAAAAACAAACAAAAAAATCAAACAGGTTATTATCACAAAAACCACAGGCCAGATAGCCGAAACATTGACTTCTTAGAGTTGTAGATATGAAAAGCCCAAGACTAAGATGTCAACAGACCCAGTGTCTGCTGAAGGCCCACCTCCTGGTCCTCTTCTGGTACCCTCATTTGGCTAAGAAACAAAAGAATCAAACTCTGTGATCACTTTTCTTATAATAACTTTAATCCTATCATAAGTGCTCTGCCCTCACCACCTCCCAAAGACTCCCAGCACTGTTTCTTTAGAGGTCAGAGGTGCACACACTTAGTCTATGGTGTTGATTCAATGAGGAGGCACTAAGAACCATCCCATTATAGGTTAGAAACTGACATTCACTCTGTAATATTGCTTCAATGATGCTTTAGTAGCATAGACTCCACTCTTAGCTCTTTATTTCATATCACACTCTCATAACCATTTCCACTAGTGAAGAGATGCCTTGACACTCTTCACCGTGGGATTGTAAGGAAAGCCCAGAAATTCAGCATACAACTTCAAACAATTTCTAATTACTCTTGCCATTACCTGTGTCATGCTCCAATTTGCAAATTCACATGTTTACCCTAAATATTTCCCTATGTACACACACACATATATATTCACATATATTAGATAGTGTACGTGTATTATGTATTATACATAGCAGTTTGATTTGCTATCAATATGACCAAAGTGGAAGAATAGGCAACTGCTTCATCACATACAATCTAGAACTAGGAATCCACAACTGACTGGTTAGGCATCTTAACACTGGCCAGCAGCCTTAAGAGTTACCAGGCTTAATTAAACAATTTGTTCATCAGGGTTATCTTCAGATGCCTGTTATATAACTGTAGCTGATTTTTTTTCCTGTGTCTTGCCTGGCTCGTGGTCAAGACAAATCTCTCTCATCGGCAGTCCTGCAGCCACTCAGACCCAAGTAAACACACAGAGGCTTATATTATTTTTAAACTGCTCAGCCATTAGCTCAGGCCTACCACTGACTAGCTCTTACATTTAAACTAACCCATAATTCTTATTTATGTTTAGCCTTGTGACTTGGTACCCTTTCTCAGTTCTGCCTTCACATCTTGTTTCCTCTGTGTCTGGCTGGCAACTCTTGACTCAGTCTTCCTCTTCCCAGAATTCTCCTCTCTGCTTATCCCGCCTATACTATACTTCCTGGCCTGGCTACTGGATGATAAGGGTTGTATCTATCAACCAAATCCGAGCAACACACATTCACAGCATACAGAAAGACATCCCCAGCACACAACTGATTTTAAAAGGTGCAGCATGAGATGCTCAAAGGAAAATGAGCATACCCATAAAGAAATAGATATGAGAGAAGGAAGCATATTCTAGGAGTTTATTGAACACATTCCCATATGGAAACCAAAAGGCCTCCTAACACACACCAAAATCCCATTCTTTGTATGTTTTCCTTTTCTACTAACATAGATGAGGTATACAAGTAGAAAAACTTACACACATATGGAGCCACTTACCGTATTTAAACACACACACACACACACACACACACACACACACACACAAATAACACAATGCCAAATGCCAAATGTTATGAGTGGTGTATCCTTAACATGCCTTATATTCCTATTAGGAAGCCCACTTGCTTACTAGCCCCCAATAAGGTGGTCTACTTCTGAGCAAGTGTTATCAATTGCCATGAAAATCCATCACACTTACCCATGGCAGGAAGTTTCTTTGAGGAATAAGAACACCTCCCTTCCCTGAAGTAGCAAGCAAGCCCATTGCCCCCACAAGCGTGGGTGCGTGTTTTGGGGAAATCCTTTCACATCTATCCCAAAAATCCAACTAAGTGGGGATCCATGGCCAAGAGATTGCTTCATCAGCCTACCAAACAAAGTGGAAAATCAGTAATACATTTGTATCATTGGACAAGATAGAGGAAACAGATGATTATGATTTTAACCTTTTTCTACAACTTAGTATTTTAGAAATGTTATCAAGGAATACAGGGATCACCACTAAATTTAGCAAAGATCCAAAGTGGAAGTATATATAAGTCCTAAGGCTATCAGGAGATTGGCAGACTCAAGGATAATGGGTTCCCAAAAAAGATGGCATCACTACAAAGTAGAGTTTGAATCTGCATAATTGTTTTGTTTGGGCTCCAAGAGAAGACATTAAAATTCAGATATGAACAAAAGTGTTTCCTTAGTAGATGATTTCAAAACACAACAGTGAAAAATGACAACAAAAAAGAGAAGAGAAAAGTAATTCAATAAAGGTTTCTTTGCAGATAAGGTTTCTCCACAGACAAGCACCCAGGAAAGTTAAACAAACACAGGGAATCCCAAAACTCATCAATTCTTTCAGAAGTTCCTGTTATATATTTCCAGACTTGCGGAGAGGGTTATTAGAATTCTAAACAAGCTTTTATACTAAAATTATATCCTAAATAATATGTTCAACAAAATAATTCCATTTGTTTATTTATCTTTTAGTTAAGATGTTTTTGAATTGAACCACCACAGATACACCAGCCCAGGCAATTTTCATTTACAAGTCCTTCAGCATAATGATCCAGTTCACCCAATTTGTCTTCTAGTTCTTCTAGAAATATTTTTATGTCTCTGATCTTTAATATCTCTCATACAGTAGATGAAAATGTTAAATTTAACACCAAACATTATATACTAAGAGAGCATATAGATGTGAAATTTAAGAAATATCTGTCTTGGTTCCAAATTTTCTTCCTAAATAATTTAAAAAGCCTAGTCTCATCACTTAAACTTTATGTTCAATTTTTTTAAATATCCAGCTATCTGTTTAATGATAGTATGCCAACTAAGTTATTTTATAATTCTTATGTGTGCTGGATACACATTAAAAATACTTGGGGAAATCAAAATGAGCCAAGGATACATTAAGGAATAAATATAAAACTTCCTCTTGGATTAGTTTGATCAAGACTGAGCACAAATTTGAATTCTCTACTTCTCTCCCTGTCTTCCATCTGTTTTTAGTTTGAGGTTATTGGCCTTTCTGTAGTCTATCTTTTGAGTGTGTGTATGTACATAATCTGTCCCCATTGCCACCGTGTGTGTGTGTGTGTGTGTGTGTGTGTGTGTGTGTGTGTGTGTCCGTGTGTGTCTATATGTGTATGTATGTGTCAGTGTCTGTATCTGTATGTATGTGTGTGTGTGTCTGTGTAAATAAATCTATTTAGAGTTTGTGGTCTTCTGAGATAGGGTCTCATGTAACCTAGGCTGGCCTTGAAATCCTGATTCTTTTGCTTTAACCATTGAAGTTCTAAGATTATAGGTATGTACTATCATCCCTGGTTTAAATTTGATTAATTAGGATGATGTCTCACATTTATAGGATAGTATAAGAGTTTATGTGGGTTTATTTTTCTTGAGAGAGGCAAAATAAGGGGAATGTCTGAAGCTCTGGATGTGAGTAGGTGTGAAGCAAAGCTCTGAAAACTGTCCCTGCCTGATGGGTCTTCTTATTGCTGTGGATATTTCTCTGTATGCTGTGAATGTGTTGCTCTGATTGGTTAATAAATAATGTGCTGATTGGTCAATAGCCAGGCAGGAAGTATAGGTGGGACAAAGAGAGAGGAGAATTCTGGGAAGAGGAAGGCTAAGTCAGGAGTCGCCAGCCAGACACAGAGGAAGCAAGATGTGAAAGCAGAACTGGGAAAAGGTACCAAGCTACGTGGCTAAACATAAATAAGAATTATGGGTTAATTTTAAGATGTAAGATCTAGCTAGCAAGAAGCCTGAGCCATTAGGCCATACAGTCTGTAAATAATATAAGCCTCTGTATGTTTACTTTTGTCTGAGAAGCTGCAGGGTCCATGGGGCTGAGCAGGACCGGAAAAAACTTCAGCTACATCTTAGCATTTATTCAGATGTCTGAATGCTACATCTACTAAAAGTCATAGGTATATTTATATATTCAAGGTACATCAATAAGCAGAACGCCTACATCATGTTATTTCCATCTTCCCAAGAGTATTTCTGCTGTTACTGATGTGTGAGTGTGTTTTTTAATCCTTGAGGAAGATTACAGTAGAGCATGCTAATACATATTGATTTAGACCTTTGACACCACTCAAAGAGTAAAGGCTAAAGCCTTCGTTCTTTTAAAAACCAATTTGCATATCATTCTTAATTCTGTGAGAGGGTTATCTATTATAATATCCATCAAGCATAGTAAGTAATTCAAAATATATGTGATCAACTATGTTTCTTCTAGTTTGCAGGAATATATTAAATTAATAGGTTGATCTAGCATGCTTTTCCTTAGGTCAGTGATGCTTTGCTCCAATTAGGCTACTACTTTTAAATCTATTTTATCAATTATTTTTCTCAGAAAAAAAATTTAACAAAAAAAAAAATGTTTCCCTTAGCTACTAAATTATATAGTCTTTTCTTTAGCAGAATTAAAGAAATTTTTGCCTATGTATTTTGAGTCATATATAGAATAACTAGCATCTACTCAATATAATATTAAATGGGGTGCATTATTAAATAAAACAATATCTGTGAAATGTTTGCCCGCCTATCATTTAAACAGTAATCAATACCAACTTTCATTTTTAATATTATGCTTTAGATTGTAAACATTTTTCTGAAGTCTTATGATCTGTTAGCGTCAAAGTGCTTGATTTAAGTAAAACTGATCCTTATTAAAAGGTTAGTCATTGAATGCTATCCAGCAGTTTGGGAAAGCTTCCCAGTTTAGGAATACAGCAGTCCTGTCATCAAACAAAAATTTATGTAAGGGACTAGAGGAGCCTAGTAATGGTGAATACCAAGGCTTACAGTTTTAACAGCAACGTGGACAAAAGTCAAAGAGTTTATCAGTCTTATGGCACTTATAGATAGCACTGGTCTCCAGAAGGTCTCTTGACCCATCAAACCACAATCCATATTCCCTGTAAACAACTGGGGGTGGAAGTGAAATACCTCCATTCCACAAAGCTGAGGAGCACATCCAAGCTGATTTCTGGAGGTAGAGGTCTCTTCTTTTGGGTGAGGTGAAAGCACCCAAGATACATTCACCAAGCATTAGTCTAAGCCATGTGATCTCCCACTTCACAGTTAGAAATTTATACAGATACTTCATCCTCCTCACAGCCAGCACCTCACTGCAAACTATTCAAAACCAGCATGGGACAGAAACCTTACAATTAAAGGTAAATGCTATAATATTGTGATGGCGGAATGGTTAATTAAGGCTTTGAACTCAAAAGGTGAATACCTATTAATTGTTTTAAAGTAAAAATGGAATAAAAAAATTATAACAAAGATAAACAGAAAGGGCCAGGCTCTCCTTTGACCCCTTTGAGAATCAAATTCTGTCTATTAAGAAATCATTTCTGTGGGACTTATGTGGTTCCTTTGCAAATATGACCTTAAAGAAGAATAAATTACTATGGTTAGTATATTAAATTTAATCATTTAACTCATATAACTTGACATGTCCAAAAAACAAGTGAATAGAATCATCAATTGAAGTGCTAATCATCATTGAAAATTGTTTGTATCCAGATATTCTATTTTAAAGTGCCCCCCCTCTCATATATGTGTGTTTGTCTGTCTGTTGTTGTGTGTCTGCGCATGTCCGTGGAAGCCAACAGTAAGCACTGACTGTCTTCCTCTATCTCTCTCTATTTTATTATTTTTGAGACAGCACCTCTCACTGAACCTGAAGGAAGACTGGATAGCCAGCAGTACCTTCCCTGTCTCAAAGCCCATGCATTGGGGTTAATGACATCCAACCACAAGACCACATTTTTTAACATAGTATTTTCCTTAATTTTAATGAGAATTCCATTCTTGTATACAGTGTATTTTGATCACATTTAGTCCCCACTCCATCTTCTGACTCATCTCATATATCCCCTGCCCACACCCCCACACCTTCCCAATCAAGCCTTCATTCTTCTATTAATTTTATTTATTCTATGTGTCTTTTACATCATGTGTCTTGATTCCATTCATTTCCCCATCCCTTCACATCCACCCTCCACCCCTACACACACCCCAAATAAAACAAAATTCAAGAGAAAAAAAGGAAAAAGAAAAAATAGATAAATTAAGAAGGGAAAAACTTTAAAATCTCATCATAGAAGTTACAGTATGACACCATGATTCACACCATGTACCACTTTGTCCATATATCTTTACCTGCAAGTGTTCATTGCAAAGAGGTCTGGTTTGAGGTCTCTGGTCTCTACTATCCTATTGATGCTGGGCACTTGCTTGTTAGTGCAGGTGTGGGTGAGACAGCCCTGAAGTTCTTAGCATGGGAGAGCTGTCTGTATTTCACATCTGGCGGGCCAACCTTACAGCTACCCAGACCCAGACCCAAGGATATGACTTGGCCCACCCCATCATCCACCCCATCTATGATCTGCTGGAGCATGTGAAGGGACTTGAACTGCAGACCCAAAACTGCGGGATGTCCACAACACAAGGCAACAACAGAATATCCAGGAGAAGCCTTCATTCTTGAGCACCAGGCTTGCCAGCCCCTGAAATCAGCCTGCTTTTTAATGATTAACTTTGTCGTGGCTTTGTTTACTTTCCAAAGGAAAGAACCATAGTGATGAGATTGTAGTAAACAGATAAAGGGAAGATGACGAAAATGTGTGACATGAATTCTCTTTCCTTTCCCAGCCTTACTTAACTCATGCAGAGACAGATCACAATGAAGTACAGTGTAACAAGAGGTCTAGATGCATTTGTTGGCAGCAGAAGCATGTGTCTGATCAACAGTCCCTAAGTAACCTTTCTGTGATGGATCTGAATAAGCCATTAAGGCTCTAACTGGCAAATGAGGCATGTCATTACACTGTATTTATAATAAAAAGAAAAGCATCCATAAGGACTATTTGCCTAGAGCCTCCTGGGCTCCTTAAACACTCACAGGATAGCTCTCCATGTGAACAGGAGCAATAAAACTGAAGCCTGGCATCTTAGCAAGCTTGTTATCAAAATTCCCTGAAGTCGTGACCCTCATTCTCAGATGCTCTGCCTGTGGTTTACATTAACTCGGGTGCTTGATTCAGCTGTGGTCTAAAAGGTTTGGGAAGAGATTTGTCCTCTATCTACTTACCCTGTGGGACTTCCTGGTTAAAGTCCTATTCTTCCACACTTACCTCTATGTTGGTAGGATGACTTTCCCAGGGGCTTGGGGCCCTTTTCATTTGTTCTTAGCCAGATCAAAACACTGAGTCGATAGTGCTCTTGGTGGTGATGGTTGAGTCTGGCCCATTTTTGGTTTTTTGTTTGTTTTGTTTTGTTTTGTTTTCTTCCTTTTTACAGAGACGGCCAGAGGTTCAGTGTGCTAAATTCATCTCTAGGATCAAGTTGTGGTCTGTATTTTGGAATGGTCAATGTTGAAAGCTGAAACTCTGGAAGAGTAGGGAATGGCTCTGGAAACATAATTGGATTTTGAACTTTATCCCTTGTTTTTATGTATAATTAATATGTGTATTTATCATGTGCTGTCAGTAAGCCCACGGTTTCCTTTGATTGCCCATGAGACCTCTTTACTAATTTATTATCAGTGTGGGGAATCTAAGGAAGCTCCCCATATGAGCGATGAGGAGAAAACCTTCCATAGAAAATCAGGTGAGCCTTCTCTTATCCCCCAATGAGTTTCTTCAAGTTTACAAGAGAGGAAGAAGGAATATCTTCCCCTTGTTTAAACTATAACCACCACAAAGCTCGAGTGAAAAGTGAATTGCTAGAATTAGACACACAAATGAAAGAAGGAAGCTGCCAATTAATATCTGCCTTAGTACACAGATGTGGACAGGTTCACACTGAATTTCAACCATCAGAAGTGAGCTGAGGAGCACTCCCAACCCCAGCACACCTCCACAAGACCGTGCTGTAATGTTTCTTCCTCTCACGTTTCCTACAAGCCAAGGGACAAGCTTAGGAAGCCACAGGCACTGTGAACTGCGCCATTGTGTCTGGTTTGGATTAATTAGGGAAAAGGCTGCTGAGACACCACTGACCCTCACTCAAAACAGAGAAAATAAATCAAAAAGATCAGTTACTCTCACATTGTAAAAGGATGTGCTGCACTGCAGAAACGTGATGCTATTTGGAAAGATGGGTTCAAAACCCAATTCTGAAACTCTGATTTTAGCAACCACTCTAGATATTTAACATGAAGAAGAAACAGTGTTGTATGACTCCCAATATGGCCAAGATGGAAGCGGCCAGCCATGCTAAGAAAGTTCAGGAAAGCGGCTCCTGGCGGATGAAGGTCCACAAAGCAGCTGCTGCCCAATTCCACACAATGTAGCAAAAGAGCCATTTGCCAACATCTGCTGCCCCTCAGGACGCTGATGCCCACTCAGGCAGTACTGGAGTATTTGCTGCATCGAACAAGTCCTCTCAGGAGAGGACGACCCTTCTGCTGTGTCATCTTGGTGTATCCAGAAATAGACGACAAGAGAGAAAGGGAAGGCAGAAATTGAGCAGGAGAGAACAGAAGAGACCAACATGCCTTCCTAATTTCTACAGTTAAAAAGAAAAGAAACTTCAAAAATAAAATAATAATCACAACATGAATCTGGACGCGTGAATAACCGACATAGGGTTATTTATATGATGAATGTGACCCCAGATTTTCTTCAGGACACACAGAAGAACTTCTACAGTAGAACTTAAAGGGATGAGGGGAAACAAAAGATTGATGATAATAGCTTCATGCACTGAATGTTCTGAATACAAAAGTTATTTTTCATGGTTTTCTCTCAGAATAAAACATATGTTTTTTCCTGTTAACAACAGTTGATAGGGAAACAGCTTCTGCTCTCAAAACATTCAAACTCTAGTGGTTTTCTTTGTGCCTTTTCCCAACATTACAGAGCTAACACTTGGGAAAATGTGTTTAATACAAATAGAAACAGAGACAGGGAGACTGCAAGATGATGGAGCAGAGAAATCCAGACAGGAGAGAGAATTAAGAGAGAGAGAGAGAGAGAGAGAGAGAGAGAGAGAGAGAGAGAGAGAGAGAGAGAGAAATGTTTTTGCTTTTAATTTTTATTTTATATTAAACAAAATATTTTATAATATTTATTGTATTTACATTAAACATATTTTATAATTTGTTACACATATATAGTTTTTAATTTAACTATAATTCAAATTAAAATCAATCATTTTTTTATGCCAAGAGACTTTATTGAAATTCCTCAAACAGCTCAGAATGCACAAAACCGGTGCATATTCACACTGAAAGTGGGGTTTCCTGTACCCCAAAGAAAGAGCGGGACTTTATCAAAACTCAAATCTCTGTTGTATAGGGCTACCATTTAGACTTGTATGTTCTGTTGCAGAGGCAGCCCGACTTCCCCAGGTCGCTATTTGGTAGTTAGGTGTCCCTCCCAGTCCTTCAGTTCCTTATCCCTCCTCATCATTCCTTCCTCATCTGCTCCATTTCCTGACTGACGTCTCTTGATTTCTCTTGTTTCATTTCCCAGGAAAACAAGCCATGTATGCATTAAGAATTATTCCAGGCTGAATGACTGATTACAACTTAGTGATTGTAGTGAGGCAGACTGTTGTGCATACAGTGATAAATTATCTTGGGCTATTTTTAGCATGCTAGCAAGAACGGTATCAGGTAATATTTGAAAACTACAGCAGTGATTTCTGGGCTTTGTTGTGACCCTCTCACCTGGGGTCTCAACAGTGTACTCAGCAATGCTTTGCTTTATGACTTTCTTTGCTCTGTAACTCATAAAGTAAGTTGTATGTAGCCACTTGTACAATGGCTACTAAGGGCAACTTGAACTCATGTCCAGATCATGGTCACTGGCATTTGACTCAGAATAAACTCTATTTTCTTCCATTTGAGATGAGTTCAGCATCAATGCCCTTCATATTACAGCTCCCTTCTTCCCATTCCCTTCTAAATCTCCCCTGATACTTGTTCAGTTCCCAAGAGGGTACCGTGTTTGAATTCAAACCAACTGCCCCTATCTAAGAATGCCTTTGACATAGGGTAGATTCCTATTGTTGATTTAGTCTGTGTGTTTTCCTTATTTAGGTAAACTCTTATTCCAAAAGGGTGCTGAGTTTAGCTTCTAGGAAGACACGTCACATAGTTCATTTAGACATCCTAAAGTTCCATCAAAGATACTGTAGTGAATGATCGAAGAGACTGTCTTTATCTCATTTATTCTTTTTTATTGGTCCTTCTCATGCAGCAAAGTCCTGTGATGTCACGAACACTCAGAGTCCTGTCCTCCACTGATACCACCCAAGAGATCAAGTGCAGGCCTGTGACTTGACTTCACACAGGGGCAGTGTGACCTGCCCTGCTCAATACAGTGGCTGTTTTGAGAGGGAATGCTTGCTGTCACATAAATCAGTTTGAATTCTAAAATGAATCTAGACTCTTTCTTTCCTCCATGTCTGTTATTAAGAAAAAGAACAACCAGTTCAACAGTGAAATCCAACAGGATAATGTTTTCCATTTCACTGTAGCAAAGTAGACTTTTCCGACTCAGTTATGGCCTTTTTCTTTTTTGTTTTATAACCTGAAAGTTGCAGACTATTATATAATTTGTTATACATATATAGTTTTTAATTTAACTATAATTCAAATTAAAATCAATCATTGATGACAGTTGATGACAAATTGAGCCATTTTAGATCTGAGTGCCTGTGACACTGTACTTCCAAAGCCCTGTACACTGACTGAAATTCTTTTCATCAAGGATCACATGATAGCCTCAGAGCTCTGTAGGAGACAAACTTCTTATTAAACATAAATCTGTACTGTCCCATTTCATATCTAGTAAAAAAATCTCTCTTATGTTTACTAAGAAAAAATCAAGAAGCCTCTAGAAATGGATGTTTACTGCCAAATTCTCAGGAATACATGAAAGATGCAACTTTATACTAATTAATTTTTTATAAAACATTGGTGGCTTCGTCAGCAGTACCCCTTTGTTTTGGAAAAACAAAAGGCATTTACTTGGGTTGTAGATGGCATCAGGATCCACACATTAGCTGGCACATTAACTGGTTCATCTATACCAGAAACCAGCTCACAATGGTTGGAGTTTGGCTCTTTTGTTGAAATTGGTATGATATAAAATTCATTCACAGGAAGAAAGTCTAAATACATGGTTGCATTTTTGCTTTTCTGGTTTCTGCAGCAAAGTACTACCTGACAGAAGAAATAATGAAGAAAAACTATTAGGGCTTACACTTGGAGGACCCAATTGATCATAAAGAAGATAGACAAGTCATAGCAGCATGGCGGCATGGCGGCATGAGCTTGAGACAGTTGGTTACATTGCAACCAATACTTTGGAAGCAGAAAGTGATAAGTCCTGAAACTGGATCGGCTTTCTTCTTTTTATTGAGTGCAAGATTCCAGTCCACTGATTGGTGCTGTTCACATTTAGGGTGGTGCTTCCCATCTCATTTAATCTAGAAACTCCCTGACAAGCCCAAAAATTTGTTTCCATGGTGATTCTAAATCAAGTTAACAATCACAATGAACCATCACAAGAGAAATTACTTGGTTTTTGTTATGGTATATTTTGTGGACACCTACTCAGTCACGTTTTGAACTCCAAACAATAGCTGATTAAATGTGAAATATCTGATTTTGTGTTTTCTGTGTTTGGAGGTATTTTAAATAAATGTAGTCGATACTAATGTAAGTGAGGATGGGAGGACATTCCTAAGGTGTTCATTCCCTACCTAAACCTGATGAAACTAAACATAATAAAAAAAAAATTTAGAAAAAGGTGTTTAGAACTGGATCAAGCTCCATGACCTCTCCATCAACACTTCCTAGTTTACATTTGAATCCCAAAATGAAAAAAAAGAAGTTCCTACTGTTCCCACAAAATGATAGAGATATCCAGGATTTTTCAGGCAGGTGTTCTCCCAAATTGAAGACAATGTCTGAACTTGACCTTTGTTTTAGATCACATTTGGGATCTGGAACTAGAACTCACATGGTTTGCAAGGCTCCACGCATTCAAGTAAAAGGGTGTTTGTGACACAGCAGGCCCTGGTTTCTGAGTCTTGTCCATGCTGTTGTTTTCAATCATCCTTCTCCACAGCTCTCAATTCCACAAACATTTCCCCCAATATGTGACCACATTTAGCTTTGAACCTTTACAGGGCTTGGGTTAAATTATCCCACAGGAACTATTAAACAAGCCAGTTAACTGTGTCCAAATATCTGTACTGAGGCCCAAGTGAGCTTATGTAGTCATAGAGCTGGGTCAACAAGGCAAGCAGAATCCATGACTTCCTGAATGTACCATTGCTAAACACACCAAATGTTCTATTTTCCTCATGACTTCATAGACCAGGAGGATTCCAGGTAAGACAAACTTAATGCATTTTGCAACTGACAGAGTATTTTTTCCATTCTACCTTATGACAATAATAATGTTTTATAATTACATTTTGCATGGTGCTTTCTTTCAGGGATGTTTTTGACAGATAAATCACTTTCTTTGGGGTCAAATGCCTTGTGTTCACATCAAAAGACTGACTCTAATGCACCCACCCTCAAGCTGTGGGTTTCTCAGAGCTATGAGGCAAGGGATGGGTGATAAGTGTAATGTCAGATGGCTTACAATTTGTTTTAATAGCCAGCGGTGGGATGTTTGTTATTCACATTAAATACATAATAGCCATAGCAGGTGGTCCCGGTTTCATTCCTGATGGATCATAAGAGACTGAAGTATAATGATGTTGTATCCTATGGTATGCTTCCCCTCAAGCTCTCCACCCAGAATCAAAGAAAATTTAGCATTGCTGTGATTTAAAATCACGCATGGAAAGCTCTTTTATTTTCTATTAAGTCAGTGTACGAAGAAAACAGATTATGAATACATATTGCTTTTTAAATGTTCTTCTTTGACAAGGGTCTGGATGGATGCTCTGGTTACCTAGGCGATCAGGAAAAAATGAAAATTGATTGACTTATCAAGTTGATTGTGAGCTGTGCTTCAAGTGGCAGCTGTGTGTGCTACACATAAAATGTAGCTGCTGGAAGTAGGCTTTTTTTTAACTTATCATATCAGTAATGATACTACATGGATGTCTAAATAAAATGAACTGGCTATATTTTATTAGAAAATGCAATGTTGAATAATAGCCTAATGATTACAGTTGAGGAGGCAAACCTATTTTAAAGAAGGATTGTGGCCTGGATGGCTGTTTGCATGTGTCACCAAAGTGACTGCATCGATGATGAAGAGTCTGTGGCAGGAATCCTCCAGCTACTCCCTCTTCAGTTCTAACAGCCCTGCCTTCTGTTGGCTCAGATTGGGCTGGTGGGAAGAAATCTTAATGACTCTTACTGTAAAAGCAGTTGCAACATATACCCTCCCTGTTCCTCATGTGATTTTTCTATACTACTAGGCAAGACTCTACGGATAAATAGTTTTGTTTTCTGAGCCACCCTAACTTCCTGTTAATAGCTTTTCTTTCCCCAAATTGCCATGTCTTCTTCTAGAACTTTTTCACTTTGCAGTGTCCTGCCACCACCCACAGTCCTATAATAGTCTATCTCGGGGCCCAGATATTTTTATATAACCCTAAGACTACAAAATAGGTGTACAAATCAAACATCCACTGATAATTCATCTTTGACATACGTATAGTTTTATTACTTGATAAGCAAAGTTGAGTACTATTGAGATGGATGCATTTGTTTGTTTTGATATGATTTTCACATAAAAAATTAGCTCCGGGGCATACAGGACATACGGCATCTTCACTGTTTCTCATGGTGTGTGTGTGTGTGTGTGTGTGTGTGTGTGTGTGTGTGTGTGTACAAGATACAGTAATAATGTACCAGAGAAGATGTGCCCACTAATACAGTAGTGATATAACAGTTATAAGAATAAGCCACTGCTTTCCAATTGAATTTAAGGCCCACTCCACAGGCTAAGAGAGAACTCATGTCTGGTTCTATAAACTGGATGAAAGCCAATGGCTAGTGGGTCATAGACCCCAGAGAAGATCCTCCCACCATTATTTTCTTAGGCAGTAACGTTGTTAAGCTGCCTTTTAAATAATCCTGTTTATACCCATAGATTAGTGCAGCCCCCGGCATTTACCAAAGAAGCTTCTTACTGAAGTGGGCAGAGGTTAACACAGAAACCCATAAATGGCCAAAGAGCTAAGACTAAGTGATGTGGTGTGTTCAGCTCCAAATAATACAGCTAAATCACCCCCATCAAAGGGTCAGGGACCATCAAGAAAGAGGTAGCAGAAAGAATATCAGAGCCAGAAGATAGAGAGATGTACAGAAAAATGATGTCTTCTGGACATAGCATAGTCATTACACTTAGGAATTCACTGCAACTGTGATTGTCTATATATGATGTACAATTTTGGACCCACTAACACTTCATCCCAGATGAGTGAAGGATCTGTGAGGCCCAACCCCTCTGAGAGGGACTACTAATTGACAATCTGACTTTACAATCATCAGTGCTGGGAATGCTGTTCCTTATAAAGACATGGTATGTTGCAGGATATTTGGTCACACTGTAAAACCTGAGACTGTGTCAATAAAATCAACCTTGGATCAGGGGGTGAAGACAGCAACTAGTTGACAGGAATTAGCCATACAGAGTACTGAGAAGCCAGAGGGACGGATAGAGTAACAAACAAGAAGGAGAGGGGAGGGACTAGATTTGTTTGTTTGTTTGTTTTGTTTTGTTTTGTTTTGTTTTTTACAGTCTTTTTGGTTTAGGATGGCTGGAGAGATGTTATCTTCCTGGATCTCTGGCCAAAAAGGAAGTTTACCTGGTTGCTTCGTGGCCTCTCTGAGCTAGCAGGTTTTCACCCCAACATCTAATTCCTGAGTCTTTATTGGTAAAGAGATATAGGTAAATTTGGTGGCAGCAGCAGAGCCAGACCCAGCCAGACCATGACCTGAGCAGTAGAGCTCTGACTACATGACCATGAGGCCGAAGATGGTAGTTAAAATATCAGTAGATTCAGGTATAGTCACTAAACCGACAGAAAAACAAAAATGGTACACAATGATTGAAGTATGTTTAGACCGTATGTGAAATTGGAAATTCTGTCTTATCCAAAGCCAAAATTTGTTTAACAATAAACTCAAGTCAACCACAAATCAACATCTAAACAAAATATAATCTGAAAATATATTAATTTGATGAATTCTGGGAAATTATGGTAAAATATTAAGTCTGTTTTTCATAATTAAAGCATATGTTTCTATAAAAGCAGTAAACTTTCTATGTATAGCAAAAACACTGGAGTTTATAACATGCGATAGTCTCATTCCTGAGCCACGATATTTCAAGCAGCATTCAGCAGATATTGCATGTTCAGAAGCAAGGCTACCATGACACCACATGATGAAACACTAGCAAGTGCTAACAGAAATACATCATGCATTTGTATATTTCCCATTCAACAATCTTTCACTAATGCCAACCTCCACATTCAGCTACACAACCCCATATGTGATCACAGCTCACATGTAAAAAGCTGTGCTCTACATTTCCAGAAACCGATCAGTGAAAATTACCACACTACTAAAACTTAGGTGTCAAGTATTTTATCCTTCACGGGTCCTTGTTCTTAAATAGCAATATAGATGAATCTACTCTGATTAAGGTGTTTGTGGGTAGTTATGTTCATATGAGATCAATTTTTGTACCTCTTCCAACTCATATGTCGAAAACTTAAACCCTATGCAATGGAATTGGGAAATGAGTCTGTAAGGAGTGATTAGACCATGAAAACTGCCCTTTATAAATGGTATTAGTACCTTTGTAACAGATGGGAAATTCATACTACATATGAGGACTCAGGAAGAATCCATAAGCAGACACCAGACCTGATAGCACCTTGATCTTTAACTTCCAAGCTTCTATGAGAAATAAACATTTGCTATTTTTGTGACTCCATCTATATTCATTTGTTATAATGGCCCAAAATAACTAACACAGTGATTTGGGGATTATTCTACAAAGTATTACACACACACACACACACACACACACACACACACACACACACATTTTTTCAAGCCTTAACCAAAACAAAATATCCTTATAATGGTAGAATACAGCTTTTTTTTTTTCTTACAAGTGGAAAGTATATTGTTAAGTAATTGAAGCCTTCCTTTTTTTTTCTTCCTCTCATACACTGAAGTAACCATAAAACTGTAACATGTGAGCCAGGACAATTTATATCAAGAACTAACTGAAAGCAAGACAAAAGAAAAGGCAGAAAAACAACTAGAATTTTCCCTGCCTCTCCCTCTTTCCACAGAAGCGATGTCCCATGAACATGTGACACCATGGGAACTTCCCGGTAGTGCAGACATGGCCGAGTTTGCTACTAACTGAAGAAACAATAACAAGTAAACGGTGGAACACGGAGTGAAGCATGTGAGAGGCGGAGCTGGGAGCACATCACCTCATGCCACGTACAGAGTTATGCAGAAAGCCGTGCTCTTGATATACAGAGGAATGACGGAGCAGTAAAGTAAAAGGCTGGGCTCGTGGGCAGAGAATTGTGGCCATAGAAGACGGCAAAAGGCGTTATCAATATTATCCGATGATTCTGAACAGGATGCGACTCTGACAAATGTCAGTTTTCACCAAGCCAACCTATAACTTTAATGCAACCCTGATCAAAATGAGAATATTACATGACTGAATTGCTTCCGGAAATTTATGTAAACAAATACTAAGCAAGAAGGACTTTCCTTTTTAAGAGTTGTTAGAAAGGTATACTAAATAGTGCAATATCTCTGCAAAAGTAGACAATGTAGCAATAAAAAGGAATAGAATTGTGGTACATATGTCACTCAACACTTGGAAGGATGAAGCAGAACCGCAAATTTGAGGTCGAAATAAATTATAAATCAATCATAGTTTTTTAATGAAAGGAAAATCCAGGCGTCTTTGATAAAATTTATGGTAAACCAAGTTCTTCTGAAAATGATGCAAGTGGTAAAAATTATAAAGAAAAACCTAGTATGACTATATAAAAATTTTAACTTAAAAATGTTATATCTATAATGACAGAAAATATTTTAACAGCACATCTGATAAAGGGTTAATATCCACCACATAAAAAGAAAATACTATAGAAACTATGGCACATATGGGAATTTCTCAAAAAGTTAAAAATAAAACTGTCACATGACCCATCTTTCTCACTACTAGGTATACATGAAAAGGATTTAAAGTTAAGTACCTCATAATTAAGTACCTCATAATTGTACCCTAACATTTATTATAGCATTCTTTCCAACAGTCAAAATGTAGACATGACCCCAGTGCCCACTGCAGTTGGACACATAAAATGTAGTGCATAAGTACAACAACATTTTTTAGCCTAAAAAGAAGAAAATCCTGCCGCTTATGACAATATGGTTGAACCTGGCACACATTATGCTAAAAATAAAATAAGCCAGTCACAGAAAGATAAACACTGCATGGTTTCATGTATAAGAGGTCCCTAGAATAATCAAATATACATGGAAACAGAGAACTTAGTAGCAGCTGCCAAGAACTAAAGAGAGAGTAAATGGAAATTGTTCTTTAATAAGTACAAAGTTTCTGTTGCAACAGATAAATATATTCTAGAGATCTGCTTATGACACAGTGCTTGTAGTTAACAACACATCACTGTGCATTTTAAACAGACAGTAAATTGCATGCTAAGTGTGTATATTCTTATCAAATATAGACAAATGCACTTATACACATAGTAAACTGACACAAAGGAAAATTTAAGAGGCATTATGTTTATCTAATTCCTTAATTATGGCATTTATCATAGCTGTATGCATATACTCAAACTCATCAAATTGTATATATCAAATATTTCTATTTCTTTATATATAAACTACTTTAATAAAGCTGTTCAAAAAAAAGACAACAGAAAAAATTCCACCAAATAACAAATAAATCAAGCTAGCAATGTGAAAAAGTAAACCCAGATTAGCATGCGATATATAAAATAAACTCAATTACCAATAAAGGAAATGCACATTTGGTAAAACTATGGTGTTACATTTTGTCTGTGCAATTAACAAAGGTTGTAAAGTAACAGTGGAGGGCTGGAGATATAGCTCAATCCTTGACTAGCATGTGAAAGACCATCCCCACCCCCTCAGTAACACTAAAGCACACAGCAACAGACAGACAAAACAGATTATAAGAAGTAGTGCCAACTGACACAGGATTCCAGAGAAACACTTACAAGCTTCACCTAAAACTTTATGTATGATATAAAATGGTAGAATATATCATCTTTAGGAAAATATCCCAAGGCACTACCTAGACAAATCTTCATGAGGTGCATGCATAGTGATGTTTATTAAAACATTCTGACATAATGAAAAAGAAAAGTGATGGACAGCACCATCACAATGAGACTTTGTTGAGTAAGGACTTGCACATCCACATAATTAAATATAGCAAGTCACTAATAAGTTAGTATTGATTATATGGTTATGCACATGAAATGATATTTCAGACCATATTTAAGATTAAAAATACAGCAGGGTAGGAAGACCGTGTGTTGTGATAGAATTTATGTTAGGGATTCATGTGAAGGGGCTGGCAGTGTGTGGCATGATGGCAAAGCACGTGTTTGTTGGGCATGATGCCCTAGATTCTATCTCTATACCACAAAAAAATAAAATACATCAAAAACATTTTTTCTTTCAATGGCTCTAAGGCATATTAAGATACATATATCTTAATTTATTAGAATTAGATCCAGATTTATACTAACTTAATTCATGTGAGACAGAAAACTTGCCCCTTTATGGTTCTGTTCTCTTTCTGCCAGTTTTATTACTGTCACACATATTGCTTCTATAAATTTAATAAACTCAATAACATGTTATACAGACGTACCTCAGAAATATTATGGATTTGATTCCAGACCACAGCAATAAAATAAATATTGTAATAAAGCAAGCCACACAATTCCTCTCTGCTTTCCAAGTGCTTATAAAAGTTATAGCTCTACTGTACGGTATTCCATTAGGTATTCAACTGTGTTGTGTCTAAAAACACATACACCTCAACTGAAAGTTGCCTTGTTGTTTAGAAAATAATAATCCTGAGGCTTCAATGAACATAATCTTTTTTGCTCATGTAGGATCTTGTCTCAACATTGATGGTCGCTAACTGAGGGTGACTGGAAGGTAATTATGACGATGACAATTTCATTCTTCCTTCGTTTATTTTAGTTTCTTAACACCCAAAAATACTCATGTATATATTCGTTGTATATGGTACTAGGTTACACATGGATATTTCTCTGATGGTAAATGAGACTAAACATTTTTTCATATGTCTATTGACCATTTAAATTTTGTCTTTTGAGAACTGTCTTTTCATTTCATTAACGAGTTC
The DNA here is from genome assembly GCA_902168405.1 of Peromyscus aztecus. Lineage (NCBI taxonomy): Eukaryota > Metazoa > Chordata > Mammalia > Rodentia > Cricetidae > Peromyscus > Peromyscus aztecus. The sequence goes on from CABHPQ010174356.1 coordinate 24,793, forward strand.
ATTGATTGGGTTGTTTGATTTCTTGTTTAACTTTTTGAGTGCTTACATATCCTAAATATTAATCTTCTCTCAGATTTATAGCTACAAAGAACTTAATGTATGTTAAGCATATCCTTCACAACCCAAAGCTCGTCCCTTTCTCATTCCTCACACCTCCCGTTAATCCCTTTGCTACTATAGTTTCACTTCTACTTAATATCATGTCATATATGTGCTGTGGGATGTTCTGTATATGTGTATGTATGTATGTATGTATATATGTACATATATAATCGTATATGTATTTTATGTAATCATATGAAACCTAGTAACTGTAGAAGATAGTAAACATACAATATCTATATTTCTAAGAATTTTTATATTCACTTAAAATGATAAACTCCCATCGCATCCATTTACCTGCAAGCAACATTACTTCTTTATGGTTGCAAAATTTTCCATCATTTATATGGACCACATTTTTCTTATCCATTCCTCTGTTTCGAGTATCTGTTTTGGTTCCACAGCAGATATTAAGAAAAGTGCTGAAGCCAGGCGGTGGTGGCGCACACCTTTAATCCCAGCACTTTGGAGGCAGAGGCAGGTGGATCTTTGTGAGTTCGAGGCCAGCCTGGTCTACAGAGTGAGATCCAGGAAAGGTGTAAAGCTACGCAGAGAAACTCTGTCTTGAAAAAAAAAAAAAACTGCTGCAATATACATGGATGGTCAAGGATCTCTGTGATATATAGACTAGGAATCCTTTGGATAAATACCCAAGAGTGGTACTGCCAGGTCAGATGTGAGATTTAGTTTTATTTTTTTGAGTAGCCTCTATTACTGACCTCCACAGTGGCTGGGCTATTTTACATTCTCTCCACAGATGTATTAAAGGTGCCCTTTAACAGAATTTGTCTCCTTAATGACACCGTACCGGCTGGGGTGAATTGGAATTTTGATGTAGTTTTTGGTTTTTCAGTTCTCTGATGTCTAGAGAGGCTGAACATTATTCTATATGATTACTCACCATTTGTATTTCGTGTAAGAACTTTCTTCTTGTTTAGTTTTCACGGTATACAAACATATCCCAATAACTTCTTTGTGTTTCTTTGTATATTGACCATCTATAAGATGTATAGCTTGTGAAGGTTTTTCTTCTTCCTGCAGGCTGTCTCCTCATTAATTTCACTATTTTCTTTGCTATACAGAAACTTTTAATTTCATAAAGTCCCCTTTGTCATTGTTGGCATTATTTCCTGAACAATTGGAGTCCTATTCAGAAAGGGGCTTTGCCTGTATCCTGAAGTGTTTACCCTGCATGTTTACACCTCATTTTTTCTCTAACAGTTTCAGGGTTTGGGAGCTTACACTGGAGTGTCTGGTCCATTTGGACTTGGTGTTTGTACAGGACGAGTGACGGTGATCCAGTTTCACTCTTCTGCATGTAGATGTCCAATTCTATCAGCAGCAGTTGTTGAAGGGGTCGTCACTTCTCCAAAACATATTTTTTGAGATCTTTGTAAGAGAACTATACCTAGATTGGTTTGTATCTGACTGGTTTATTCCATCTATGTGTCTGTTTCCATGCCAGAATCATGTTGCTTTCTGACAATGGTGCTGTGGTATCATCGGGAATCAGAAGTGTCATGCCTCAAGCATTTTTATGTTTGCTGAGGATTTTTTTTAACTACACAGAGCTTTGTGTGTTCCCATGTGAATTTAAATTTTTGTGTGTGAAAATGGGATTTGGGTTTTGATGGGAATCACAGTGAATCTATATATTACTTTTAGTAGTATAGTCATTTTTATAATATTAATTCTTCCAATCCAGGAGTGTGAGAAGTCTTCACATCTTCTAGTGTTCTCCTCAATTTCTTTCTTCAGTGTTTCTTGGGGGGTTGTTGTTGTTGTTGTTTTCATTTTATGGGTCTTTCACACCCTTGGTTTGTGAATTTGTAAAATACTTTAGTGGAAAGTATTTCGGGGGAAGGAGGCAATTGTGAATGGAACTATTTTCCTGATTTCTTTCTTACTATATTTGCTATTGGCATATAAAAGAGATACTGATTTTTGTATGTTGTTTGTATCCTACCACTTCACTGCTATTACCAGCTTTCAGAGTCAGTGTTTTTGTTGAGTCTTTAGTGTCTCTTACATGTAGAATCACATAATGTATAAATAAAGAGGCTTTCTTCCTTGCTGTTTATATCCCTTTAGTTTCCTTCTAGGTAAGTGTTCAAGCACGAGGTGGTCTGAGTGAGAATGGCCTCCCGGGCTCATATTTGAACACTTGATATCCAGTCGATGAAACTGTTTGGGAAGGATTAGGAGGTGTGGCTTTGTGGGAGGAGGTGTGTTACTAGGGAGAGCTTTGGGGTTTCAAAAGCCCTCGCTATTCTCAGTGTGTCTTTCCCTGCTTTGTGGTTGTGTCTCAAGAAGTGAGCTCTCAGCTACTTCTCCAGTCCCATGCCTGCATACCTGCAGCTGGGCAGCACTGTGTAGATATAAATTTGTAAATGTTTGGTGGGGGGCGGTTCTTTTGTTTACCCTGAAGACTAGCTAGGTGTCTTGAGACAACTGACATTTATAAGAATTAACCTGAGCCCCTCCAGTTATAAGAGCTTAGAGACCTCAGCTGTCACTTCTGTTTCCATGGAAACTCAAATCAGTTTGCCAAAAATGAGGTTAGTCACTCATATTTTAAAATCATATTTTTTAAAAAGAAAGACTCACTGCCCACCACTAACATTATTTGAAATGGAGTTTTGTATAAAGCCATTTTCTTGGTTTTTTTTTTTTTCATGATTAAATACTGTCTCCATGGTATCAGATTAATAAACATCCAAGACAGAGCTGAGCTCAGAAGTTCCTTCTGGCAGAATCTACATGCTCAGAACCTACAATGCTATTAAAGCCACCTGCAGTCCGAGGCTGGAAACGTGCTTCTGTCATGAAGGACAATGACTGAGTCTGCTTACATGCCTCCCACAAATGAGCCATACATAAATTAAATGCAGCAGCATGAGCGATGTGACAATGGTGACAGTAATGATTATCGTTTGCTAACTCTCTACAATGGGACTGAGAATGTGGATGGCACTGAACGACGGTTATTTCCGTCCTCAGTAACCTTATGGAGTTGTTGTTGCTCACACAGGAACTGACCAGGAATGGAGCCATGAGGCAAGCTGGGATCCTGACCACTTTAGGACTAAGACTCTTCTCTCGACCTTTACAAAGTGAAGACTGGAACAATGAGAGAAGAGTCAGTCGCTACATGCATCCCAACGTAGGAAAACACACACACCGACGTCTGCAGGTGCAATGCAAACAGAGGGGAATCCGGTGAGAGACTCAGACTCCTAAGAAGTATTTCAGGACTCGTTTTTCTGTTCAGGTCCCTCTTGAGTCCAAAAGTGGAAGCTGACCTCCAAAGTCAGCAGTTCTCAATCGAACTCTAAGTGATATAACTGTTCTCTTCCTACTCCATACTCTCACCACCAACCACAACCTTATCTATGAACCACAGCATCTCAGAGTACAGGATTTAAAAATTACCACGTTTCTTGATTTGAATGACTAGGAACTTTCCTAATCTCTTGATGAAAATACTAGTCAGACACCAAATAAATGCACTAGTTTACCCTATAACAATGTTCTTCTGGTTTACTTAGAGAACATGCATTTTTACTACTTACTCAAGGCATGAGTGACTAGACATCTTCAGAAAATTAGGCAGGGAAAATAACAATGGTCATTTATGTCTCATTTTAAACAGATTCTCTCAGAGTTAAAAAATAAACTTTCCAAAGCTCTGGGGACAGAAATTGGATCAATTTCAACATTAAAACAGCTGTCTTCCACATTTTTTTCTCAAGCAAAATGCAGATAGAAAACTGATAGAACAGATTTTTCCTCTAGGCAAAATAAAATAAAGGATTTTAATGTTAGTACCGGAAGAAAAAGAGGGGACAATTCCCCAAAGAGTAACTTCATGCTCAATTTTAATTTATGTCAATATTTTTTCTATTGAAGTAGGAGTAGAAACCATGGGCTAGAACATTTATTGAGCGGAGAAGCAGAGGCGATTCTCACATCACAGTGAAGCACTGCTTAACTTAAGACCACTTGGATTCTTTGGAGCAGAGTACAGTTATTTCTATTTTAAAGAGTTTAAAAAAAAACTAGTATTTGAAGATGTGACTACTATGTTTAGTAAAATTACAAAACCTACCCAAATACCAACCACTTTGACAAACATTAGTTTCCTAGAATTACTAGATAGTCTAGATAGAATAATTTTCTAAATGAAATCATCTTAAATGTGTAAGTTATTACTGTCAACCTTCTGTCTTTCAAATTTCAGATCTTTAGAACTGTAAAAGAATTTCCAATCCTCTGTGCTCAGCCATGATTAGAGTCACCATAACAATCCAAATAAGTTACATGTAATAAACCAAAATCAGCAGTGATTGAGGAAAATGTATTCCAAATGGACCAGCAAAAAAAAAAACACTTTAAACATTTTAATTCTACTTGAAATGTTATAAATTAAAGCCAAAAATTCAAAATGAAACCATTCAATACCAGAAGTAGAAGACAAAAAGACCCTGAACTACAGAGCTGTATGTTTACCTACAAATTTTGGGCTAGCCCAGAAAACTATCATTACATGCTTCTATTTTCTAGTAAATTTTATTTAATACAAGCATCAAAACATCCTTTAAGGGATGAGGAGATGATTCAATGGATAAAGCCCATGCTTACAATCATGAGGTCTGGAGTTCAGATCCCCAGCACCCATCTAACAATGTGGGCAGATGTGATAGACTACCTGTAGTGCCAAAATCTTGGAAACAGAGATAGGGAATTCCTTGGGCAACTGGCTAGTTAGACTAGCTGAACCCCAGGTTCAGCAAGAGACCTTCTGCCATAAATAAAGTGGAGAACAATTTAGGACAATGCCCGTATTAACTGGGGTGGTCTCTATACTCACACTTATGTACACAAAAGAGCATTCATACCCACACACATGTCCATCCACACATATGTAAACACATATGCACACAGGGATTAGAATGCTCACACACAAAAATAACAGAAAGAAAGAAAACCAAATTCCCTCCAATACATGTCTACACTGAATTTTTTCTTCCTCTTGTAGTCTTCTCTGTTGGTAGTGAGTAGATTTGTCCCCAGATGGTACCCATGACCTAACCTTTCCTATAAATTATTAACTTTCTATGTTATATGAAAAAAGAGATTTTGCAGATATAATTAAGATTCTAGGCCTTTAACAAGAACATTATCCTGACTGTATAAATGGGCCTGATCTGATATCACAAGTATTCAAAAGCAGAGAACAGTCTGCAGTTAGGAGAAATAAAAAGGCAATTCCAGCATGTGAAGTTAGAACTGCTGCTCACTACAGATCCACAAGATGACAGTTGGTTTCCATGCTGCTCATAGTAAATTATTATAGTAATAATAAACAAGTATATCTCCAAAGCAAAACTTATTTACCTTTTATCAGTATCTTCCATTTATCTTTTTAAGAAATTTCAAACTTTAACAAGGGCTTAAGGTTTAATCCCAATGGAAGTTATTTCTGCTTTAAATTGACTACTCAATATTTCCTTTGGGAAATCTCCTGCTCTATCTAGACATATATGAAAGAGTACAAAGAACTAACAGTAGATGTGGTGAGAAAGTTCAATAGTCTGAAGACGTAGTTTCCTCATCTATAACTTGGAAAAACAGAACTTCTCTGACATAGTTGTCCTGAGAACTGAAAATGTTGAATCTGTCTTAATCCCCTCTTCCCTGGTGTCCTTACAAGCTTTCTACGTGTTACAGTTCCACACTCCTCAAAGGCTGTTTGCGCCATGGTATGTACCATACAGAGGTTCATACATAGAAACCAATGCCAATCATTAAATGTACCTGGAACATATTTTGAAGAACCTGTCTGTAAAAGTCAGGATTGATGTCACACCATCAATCTTCTCACGACTCTGATGGACATTGAGGGCATTCTTATGTTCAGATGTCTTCTGAATATAACATAACCTTGTACTCATGAAGTTATCTATAGCCATACTTATCTGTGCAAGACCTGCACAAGATCGGGCCTCTCAGTGTTTCATCATGAATGAGGGGCCCTTCCCACAGAGACCTTAGCAGTTGAGGCTTGTGGAGGAAGGGTGCCACTTTCTTCAGTAGAGTAGCCACAGATGAATTGCCTTTGCCTCCCAAATAACCCATACTTGGGCAAGTAACTATAATGAAATGCGATGTGCCACACACAAAAAGAAGGCATGGTGTAACTAGAGTTTTCCTGCCTGGCCCACGGTCAGGATAAATCTCTTTCACCTGCCAGTCCCACAGCCGCTCAGACCCAACCAAGTAAACACAGAGACTTATATTGCTTACAAACTGTATGGCCGTGGCAGGCTTCTTGCTAACTGTCCTTATATCTTATATCAATCCATTTCTATAAATCTATACCTTGCCACATGGCTCGTGGCTTACCGGCATCTTTACAAGCTGCTTGTCCTGGTGGCGGCTGGCAGAGACTCCCTCTGCCTTCCTGTTCTTTTTATTCTCTCTGTTAGTCCCGCCTACACTTCCTGCCTAGCCACAGGCCAATCAGTGTTTTATTAGCAACACATTTGCCATACAGAACATCCCACAGCAGCATGGAAGTTGGAGAAGGGTTTGTGAAGGAGGGAGCCAGAGGAAGCAGTGTATGGGGGAGAATGGGGAGATGAAGTGACCAAAATTCATTACATAAATCTGTAAACCATCACACAATTAAAAATGTAAAACGAAATTCAGATTTATACTGAGTGACTTTCCTATGGGTTGAAGGAAAATATAAGCTTGAAACTATATCTAATGTATTAGAAAAGAGTGGCATATCTCTGCCAAAAAAGAACAAAAACAAACAAACAAAAAAAAAACATGGTCTTAACAGCAAAGTCATTAAGGATAAGGGCATAGTCATGAAGCTGAACAAATGTAGAGAATCTACCCAATTCTACTGTAAAATGCTGTAGTATAGAATGCACACTGACAATCTTATAATTAGAGAGATGTTAGGAAACAATTACCAACATTTTGAATTTGTTGGATGAGTTATGTGAGTTGGTTTATGGAGCAATTGACCTTGGCCATCTTCTCACTGGTACATGAAAGGTACCCATAACACATGTCCAATAAGTGAGCAGTGCAGCATTATGTCTGGCCTTAACTCTAACTTGGAGATTCCTGGAATAATGCATTTTTATGATTAAGATAAAAAGGGTAAATCTTCTATGCTTCACCTTTCCAGACAGCCAATAAAAAGTAGAGAAACTCAACAGACAATAAGCAAATTAATTATTTCACTTCATTATATATTTCAATTAAATTTTGTCTAGTTAACAAAAGTCCATCATTCATAGATACTTTAGGTTGAAAAAAATCACATGATACTGTTGAAAATATAGCATATATTAAACTTGATTATACAAAATTATTTACAACATATATTAAATTTTATTATTTAAAATTATTTTTAGAATACATGCTAGTCTTTTGTAAACAGTTAAAACATCACTTGGCTTCTTGGTTAGGTTACTCATAAGGGCCATAAAGTTTGAAGAACTTTATGCGAGTTATATTTATTGATATAACAAAGTAAGAATCCTAGGGGATTGGGTGCTGAAGCAGCGGGAAAGTGGCATGCAGAGGTGGTCAGAAGACTTGTTGAAGAAGTGGCATTTAAATGGTTATTCAGCCCTTGTTGGGAAGAACTTTCCCAGTACTTCATGAGGAAACATTCATGCCAGAACACTGGAGTCAAGCCATAAGTTCAGGAAACACCGAGTCTGAGGATCTGGAAAAAGGAAAGTCTGCTAACAATGTGGTATGATATAGGGAGAAAAATCAGCCAGCATTTGGTCATTACAAGCTCTTACTAAACATTTTAAAGCTAGTAATGGAGGATACAGAATCTGACTACACATCTTTTGTAGCCAGGTAAGGCTTCCAGTGGTGGGGTTGCATTTAGTCAAGCTGTTGGCCGAGGGGGTCCTGTGATGATCCCCAAACAACCCAGGCTGATGCTAGGAGAGAGGATCTCTCTCAACAGCAGGGCCCCATTACCAAGGACACCGTCCACTGGATGTGGAGAGGCCAAGTTGGTGCCTACAGGGAAGCTTCACCCCTACGTTCTCGTCTCCTTTGTAAGGGAAGTTACTCTGCAGGCTAGAGAAACCTGGACAACAACCAAGCCACAAAACTTTCGACCTATGATCTGCCCTGCCTTCAAGATGTGCTGGGGCAAT
>CABHPQ010174357.1:0-21221 GCA_902168405.1 Peromyscus aztecus
CCCTAGTGACAGGGAAAGGATTGTTGCCTTTTGCAGTGACAGGGAACATGGGATACGACAGCCCAGGGATGACTGTGAGGTATCCATCACCTTGAATGTTGATTGGAAGTGACTAAGCTGGGTCAGCCAGAGGACCACAGCAGATTCACCACTACAACTCTAGGGAACTATTATAAGCCAGAGAAAGGAAAAGTGGCGTTTCTGAAGGTGTAGGAGTTAAAATTTGTTTGTTTGCATACAAGCCAAATAAAATTAACAGAGGCTTAAACATGGAGGTATTTATTTTTCTCTCAAATAAAAGAAATTGGGGGTGGGGGTGGGGTAGGGAGTCCAGTCCTGGTGAGAGTGGTGTTCACCTCTGTAGGTCCTGTCCCCTGCTTCCTGTGGTCTGAGATGGCTGCTGGGGTTCTCGCCATCAAACTTATCTTCCTGGCAGCTAGGGAAAGAACAGTGTGGGGTTATGGGGAGTTAGTGATAGTTCTTCTACTCACTGTGGCAGAAAGTGCAGCATAAACAAACGTGGGAAGACGTGTTTTGGCTCGTGTGGTCTGCCCATGCTTGGTTAGGCTTGAGCTTGACTACGATGCTTGGGGACATTGTGGTTACGGGAGCCTGTGGTAAATAAGCTCTTCATTCAATACCGGACTAGAAACAGAGGGAGGAAGAGACTGGACCATATATTAACCCTCCAAGACACATGCTCAGCGACCCACTTTCTCCAGCGAGGTCCCATCTCCCAAAATAACCCTACCACCTGCGGAACTAGCATTCCACACAAGAGCCTATGGGAGATACTTCACATTCAAACCACAACAAGGCAAGGAGGTGAAAAGTATCCTTTGAAGGCCCTCTCTACTTCTATCCCAAGGACCAAGACTTTAAAAAGGGCAGCATCTTGCTAAGGAAATCTGGGAAATGTAGTCCTAGAGGGAGCCTATAGCTCCTTTGAACAAGGTCAAGGGTTCTGCGGCTACAGAATAATGGATATGCAATGGATGATGACTAGAAGAGACAGTCAAGGTCATCAGAGAGACATGGAGTCACATCAATGTTCTCCCACCCAGAAGGAATGACAGTGGCCCCAAACGCATACCTAGAATGAGAGAAGGAGCAATCTCCAAGATGACTAGGCCACAACTTGACTTTGGCTAACAGAGAGACCCAACCCAGAAATGAAGAGACTTGGCCAAACTTTCACGGCACATGAGCAGAAAGCTAGGACTAGAGTCAGACCCCCCTTGGTGAAGTGGCAGAGCAGACTCCCTGGGGAGGCTGCAGCAGGACCCCCAGCATGTCTGAATGGGGGCTTACTGCATACAGCATGGCAGCAGCAGCTTCAGATCTACCTCAGATGGGAACAGACTTGGGTTTGATAACCATCTGTGTCCTTAGGAGAGTCCCCAGCTTCTATGGGGCTCAAGTCCTCTCTATGTACTGTGCAATAGTGCAGGGTAGGTGGGTGTATTAGTTAGGGTTTTATTGCTGTGAAGAGACACCATGACCACAACAGTTCTTATAAAGTGAAACATTTAATTGGGACTGGCTTACAGTTCAGAGGTGTAGTGTCCATTGTCATTATAGTGGGAAACATGGCAGCATGCAGGCAGACATGGTGCTGGAGAAGGAGCTGAGAGTTCTACATCTGGATCAGCAGACAGCAGGAAGAGACTGTCCCACTGGGTGTGGCTTGAGCTTCCGAGATCTCAAAGCCCACCCCCTAGTGACACACCTCCTCCAACAAAGCCACACCCACTCCAACAAGGCCACACCCCTTAATACTGCCACTACCTATGGCCGTGCATTCAAGTACATGAGCCTATGGAGACCATATTTATTCAAACCACCACAGTAGGCCATAAATAGTCATTGTATTGCCATCATGTTTAAAGGACAACAAATATTTTTTTTTTTGAAGAATCAAATCAGAGAACAAAGTGAACGAATGAGATTACAACAGAAAACTGTCTCAGCTGGCTTTGCTGTTTGCATGCCAAGAGACCTGAAGTGGGTAGGCAGGCTCGAGAATGCCCTTAATTTCAGCTCTACTGCTCCAGCTTTCCATATTTGCTCCGCGAGCATCTGTGCCTCCCTGCCCCCACTACAGTCTGCCTCCACCATGCCCCCCAATACTGGATCCCCTTCTAAACACATGGGTCCCAGAGGAGCAGGTAACCCTAAGGCCCCCTCACTGGTTCCATGTGCTCTGCCTCATCCTCATAGGCCCTCAGATTCCCCATGTCACCATTCTACCTCCTCAGCATGTGCTTCCTCTCTCATCCCCAAGGTGGAGTTGACAGACAGTCTCAAGGTGACGGTAGCCATGGACTCTCCCTGAATTGTGCTGTATCAACTAATGCATGCACAAAAATGCTTTACGGGGCAGTGGGGTTGGAGGTCAGGCAAGCTCTCAGTTCTGTCAGTATCCCATGCCATCTTCTCCCTTTACCACTGCCATTTGCCCATCCCTCTGCTGCTACCCACTCTTCTCTACTGAATCTGAGTTTTATCTCGTGGAATTTAAAAGCCTGGAAAATAGTTATATTTGCAGTCTTTTCCTTGTTGTCTTAAAAACACCTCATCAATTTGATATCAGCACTCAAGGCAAAAATCGCATTAAATTACCAGGTGAAATAGGCAAAGGTCCGTCAACACGGTAAGGGAGGCCCTTGTTAAAATTAATTTATTTTCACTGGGCATAAACTGGATTCTGGCTTCATTTGGAAATGTAGAGTTTACGCTTGGTGTGAAATATGTCAATAAGTCCTACATCGCTGTAGCCAGCTCCAGAGCCAGCTGGAGAGGAAACTGAACTTGGCATTTGTTTATCTGTGGAAGTTTCACATCTATACACCCTGAAGTGTCCTTTGCTGAAAAGAATACCTCTGTATTTCCTCTCCCAAGGACCTCTAGCTAGGTGGTGACATAGGGAAAGGTATTTCTCTTATCTGAGCCTCAGTTTACCCACCTACAAAATAAATATGTTAAGTTAAATTATTTTGAAGCCAGTTCTCAGGCTGAGGTATGTGTGATAAAGACCAAAGAAACTTCTAGAAGTTGTCATCATCCCAGAAGCTAAAGAGCAACCCAGGGTTTGGCCCAGGAGTCAGCGCATTTAAGAAGAACTCCCGGATAATTCTCAGTCAAGGAGTTTGAGACTCACACTTTCTGAGAGCCACATTAGTCTCTTATCTAGCTCCATAAATTCTAGAAGAAAGAAGAGGAAAGAAATCACAGAAGGAGGAGGAGGAGGAGCGAGGGGAGGAATTAAGTATTGTTTAATCTTCAGCACAGTCGCCGTGCCTTAATCTACTGCTATTTCAGCCAGAAATTGCAGCTTGACAGTTTCCCAGCCTGTTCTGTTCCCCCAGGCACCTGCTCTGCCACTGCTGCTAAAGGTAGCTTTAACTAAGCCTCTATTGTTCTATTTATAAATAAGACTTGAGATTCAAAGGCTGGGGTGAAAACCTGCTAGCTCAGAGAGGTTGAGTAGCAACTGGCATCTCTCTATCTTCTTCCAGATGCCCTCGCATACTCTATGATTACTTTCTGACAACTAGTTGCTAACTTCTGACCCAAGGTTAATTTTATTTAATTAACAGAAATGCTAACTCAGGGTTCACAGTGTGATTGAATATCCCCCAAAGATTAAGGGAAAAGAGCTGCGAAGGGCAAATGTCATGGAGACTGGGTGGAGCTGTGTGCACTAACCCCTCTCCCCCTGAGTATGGTATCAGTTTATCCACACAGCAGGAAACCTCATCAATGGTTGCCTTGTGTACACTCTAACTCAGTGGTCCTCAACCTTCCTGGGGCTGCAGTCCTTTAAGACAGTGCCTCATGCTGTGGTGACCCACACAATTATTTTCCTTGCTACTTCATAACTGTAATTTTGACACTATTATGAATCGTAACGTAAACATCTGTGCTTTCCTATGGTCTTAGGCGACCCCTTGGAAGGGGTCGTGACCTACAGGTTGAGAACAGCTGCTCTAACTGTTCCCTGAGAATGAGTCTCAGTCTCTGGAGTCTGCTTTGACCCATTGAGAACTTGCAGCGTCCCCTACAGAGTGTACAGTGAGCCCCCAAAGAATCAGTGCCACAGCAGAACAGGCAGGATGATGGCTGACTTCAAGCCCTCTCAAAGGAGCTCTTTCTGGTTTCTAGCTGGGGGACATCCAGTGTTCCTCTGTCAGTATCCAGGTGCAGGGAACGTCAATAGCCAGCCCTCTTCCCTGTGGGTCTGAAATAAAGAGGCAGTCACACGTCGTGCCCCTGACAGTCCTCTTATTGCTAGCACAGTATGGTAGGGCTATGTGGCAGAGAGTGCCTGGTTTGTTTCATAGAGGCTCGGAAGCAAAGCGAGAGGGAGAGACAGAAAAGGTCTAGCGTCTTAACATCCCCGTCAACGGCATGCCCCCAATGACCTAACTTCCTCCTAAGAGGTCCTGCCCCCTAAGATTTTACTACCTCCCAAATAGCCACTAACATGAACCTTTGGGGTTCATTTTAGAAAAAAAGGGGGGAACAATATACACATTTTAAGAGTTCCTCAACAATTTCAACACTTCTGAAAAAGTGTAAATCTAGAGCCTCCCCCCACCCCAACCCAGGGTTAATCTATGAATGCCTGTTCAAAATCAAAAGGATAAGTTAAATGCAGACAAAATGACACTGGACAAACAATCTCATTCCAAAGGGGAGGGATAGGGAAATAATGAGGATAAACTGGACCAAAGGAAGGCCCAAATCCAGCAACACTAACACCAAATCCTGTAGCTCCCTAAATGGCACCCAGGACACATGGAGTCATGTCATGAGTTCCAATAGGCTGTGGCTTTGTTAGCGGCATCCCACAGGGCCTTTCCCTTGGGCTAGCTTTGCAGGCTTTGCTGGCCGCTCCCAGCAGGTGGTCAGAGCTCCTGGTGTCTCTAGCATCCTCGGTTCTCCATGGCAGCTGCAGCTTCACCCTCACAGTCTTATTTGTTCCCAGCTCAGGGCCTGCCTGTGGCGACTCTGGAGTCTGCTTTGACCCCCCGGAGTAATTTCAGCAACCCCTCTTAGTATACTGTGAGTCTCCAGAGATTCAATGCAACGCCAAAACACGTGGGGAGATGGCTGGCTTCAAGTCCTCCCAAAGGAGCTCTTTGAATTTCTACCTGTACTGTCTGGCCTTCCTATGGAATCTCAGTGGACTCCTCCATGCCCCCAAAACATTTCCACCGTGCATGCCTGCAAACCTAGCACCATGTGGACAATGCAAGGTCTATTGCCGGTGTGAGCAGAATCCCACTCTTTTTTTTTTTTTTTTTTTTTTTTTTTTTTTGAGACAGGGTTTCTCTGTGTAGCTTTGCGCCTTTCCTGGAACTCACTCTGTAGCCCAGGCTGGCCTTGAACTCACAGAGATCCACCTGGCTCTGCCTCCCCTGAGTGCTGGTATTAAAGGTGTGCGCCACCACCGCCTGGGCAGCTTCAGAATCCCATTCTTGATGGTGGAACTCCAGTGATTTAATGATTTCCCAGAGGCCCTGCCTTCTAATCCCATCATTTTGGTGATTGCATTTCAGGATATGGATTCGGGAGAGACAGGAACATTCAGCAAACCGCACCAGGCGAGGCTCTAAACCGTTTACCTTCATTTAAGCCCCAGAACAAACCTATGAGAGAAACAATAGAATTATAGCCCTTTTCCAGAGAAGGAGGCTCAGAGAGATTTAGTAACTTGCTGAAGGCCACACATGCAGTCAGCAAGAATCCCAGGGTCCCAGGCAAGGTGGCTTGCCTCTGGAGCCCAAGTTCTCAGCCACTTTGCTTTAGTGCCTCGTCTCTGACTTAAGGAGTTAGCGGATTCCCTCGGCTGTAGCCTATCATCTGGAAGAGGTCATCACCCATCTCTTCCTCAGCTTTCCCACTTGCCTTTCTCCCAACGTTCCTCAGGCAGGTTGGACACAGAGGGACCCAAACAGGGAAGAGTAAATGTATTTTGAAGCGACAGAGGATAGGCTTGGTGCCTTTTTGTTGGCTGAACACTCAGACACCTTGAGGAAGCAGGGGCCTTGATGGGCAGATAAAATACAGAAAGTACTAGGCTGTGATGAACAGACCCACCAAGACTCTGCTGCAGTTGTCCATTAAAAGAAGCTGGGCAACTGACAAGGGTGTTTCCAGATCTGTGAAGACAAATGTCCACAGGTCGGGGGTACACTGGCAGCAGAACACATGTTTAGCGTGCGTAGATGGGGCTTTGATCCCTTCCTCTGCACCCAGGAAGTGACGAAGTTCTGGTGCATTTCCCTTTGAGGGTTGTGTGCTTCTTTGCCCGAGTGCATATGTTTTTCTTCTTTGGTTCATTGGATGAGCAAGGTCTAGAGTTTCTTCCTGCAGGAGGTAAGCAGAGAGCTTCACTGTCCTGATGAATCACAGCCTGGATTTGAAACAAACTTACCATGAAAACACATAGGGTGTAGACTCCGTAAATAACTAGCTGACTGACGCTTCTGAGGCCAGTTACTGCCCCTGACTTGTTATCTTGATTTTTTTTTCCCCCTTCTTCTTCTATTTTTATATGGGCTGTCCAAAACAGGAGCCTCCTTGTCCCCCCCACCCCCGCCCACCCCCTATTAAAGTGCACAGCTATCCTTTCTCTACTACCTTCGAAATCCTGGGACCTGAACTCAAGGCAGAGGCGAAAAATGAAGACAGGGCTAAAGAGGAGGATATTTTTTAAAAAAAAATGAATGAGTATTTCATAAAGATGAATATTCTCACCAAAAGGAGCCGTCTGCCGGCTCTCCGTGTGTCTATCAGCTCGGCTGCTCTCGCTGTAACAACTTGGAATCGAATCAATGCGTCATCGTTTTAGTGGCTGCTCAGCTGATTTACCATTAACTTTAAACAACCCAGTGTGCATCGGCCACTTCACTCTGCCATAATGATGATGAGATTTCGCCCTGTTCTACTTTTTTTTTTCTTATACTGCAAGCCTCAAAATTGGTTGAATTAATTCAGCTGTGTTTAGTACGCTCTTAACAGTCATACCTAACGGAGGCAGGAGACACCCAGGTGGGGAAAGCTGCTTAATTTCACCAACCTCTTGAAGTCATTTCCACAAATTCTTTTCCTTTAACTTGGCATACCTTTCCCAGAAAATGTGAGCCCTGAAGACGTGGGACTTGTTCAGTGTCCTCATGAGTGACAGCAGATTGCTTCTTTCGCTTCCCATATTGGACCCGGTGGCCCGCAGGTGACATGAAAGACATCTGCAGTCTTCATGCTGACGGGGCATCTGAGGGCCTGTGTCTCACCCTGGCTCGGTGTTTTCTGGATTGCTACTGTCTTTTTGTTCTCGGCTTCTCACAGCTGGAGTTGGGCTCTGCCCCTCCTGTAAGATGGGACTCTAAAGAAAGGCGACTGATTTTTCCACATGGGGCTGGCAGAATGAGTGGCGTTACATTGCAGCCACCCCTTGTAACTCTCCACAGGCTACAAGCCTGTGTGTGTCCCCTGTGGTTCCGAGAACAATCCACGGGCGAACACTGACGGGAAGGGCCATTATGGTCACTGATGTTCTCGCCATCTGGAATGGTTACAGTTGTCAGGATTTGAGACGACTCACTGTGCTGAGGAATCGTTTTTTCTAATGGCAGCACTAATCAGGAGGGATGAAGCCGTTGCTAAGAGCTGCTTGGAGAAGAAAATCGCCCGCCAGATGAAAAGGAAGGGCCGCTGATTTGTTTTTACTCATTTGGAAATGAAGTAGCTCGGAATGTCATCCTCAGCTCTAAAAGGCCATCCTTCACGTCAGGAGCCCACGGCTCTGGCCAGCCTTTGGGAGTGTCACACTGCTTTTTTATGGGCAGAGGACCTGCGTCCGGCTCTTTGTCCCTCCCTGCTCTCTGGCCAGCTGTGCCATGTGGAGACTGGGCAGTTCTCTTTTAGAGGCTTGGCAGGTTTTTATGGAAAGGGCAGCACAAACAGGTGGGGATGCAGTTTTTTTGTTTTTTTTTTAATGCCATCTCCTCCCTCGTCTGTCCCATGCTGTACTGTGCAAGCCCTGGCGTTGCTACTGGGATTCCCCTTCGTCAGAGCTGCCCCTGTGGAGATTTCCTCAGGCAGCTGGAGAAAAGGCTGGGGACCAAGAAGTGGATGCTGAGCCTCACTTGTGAGCTGGGCTCCAGACAAACACGCTGGGGACTGAGGAGAACCCAGGGCAAAGCAAAAGCAAAACCCTTGGCAGCTCCACCCTGACCTAACAGCCTGCCCTCCTCAGGGTAAGCAGTGCATCGGCTGTGTGAGAAAGCCTTCTATGGAGGGAGAGATGGGTATTAGCCTAGGCTGTAGGTCCTAGAGCAATGACAGTCCAGGGGCCCAGGGGCTAAGTCACTCTCTTCCCTGAGGATCACCAGTACTCTCCATTCTTAGTGGCTTCTGGAAGTCAAGAGGGAATCAGCCAGAACCCAACTCACTAGGCTGCTGCTTCTCCCCAGCCAGTTACATGACAAGCCTCCTCAGCTCCCAATGACAGCCAGAGGGCACTTCAATTTCAGACTCCCTGAAGGCGGAGCAAGGGGTGGATTCCAATAAGCCACCCCTCCCTAAGGTTAAAAATGTTCTGTTTTACAGCAGTATGACCTTAGGCCCAGGCTCTAAGAACATGTGGGATGGCATTCACGAAGGAGCTGTTGGAAGCCCTGAGTCCCAAGGGAAGCCTGTTGGGTCTCCCCTGAGTGTCTCTTGTGACAAAGAAGGACTAGGGCTTCCTAACAGATTATCACAAACTTGAGTCCAAAAAAAAAAACAAAAGAAAATTGTTCACTCACTGTTCTGGAGACTGGAAGGCCATAATCAGTGGACTGATGGGGTTAATCCCTCATGGAGCCCCTGAGAACCTCATCTATATCTGTCTCCCAACTTCTAGTGGTTGAAGGCAACCAAGCCAATCTCTGGCTTGTGGGAACACAACTTCCTCTACCCATTTCTTCATGGAGTCTTCCTCTGTGTCTCCCTGACTTCTTTTCTAACAAGGACACTTATCTTGGGACTTGAGGCCCACTCACCCATATCAGAATAACACACCTTTATGCCTTCAATTATGTCTTTCCAAACAAGGTCAAATTCACAGATGCCAAGTCTGGGGGATTAGACATGTCTGAGGAATCATAATTCAGCCTACTTTCTGTATAATTTCTCTGTGCCAGGTTTTGCTGGGATGCCTCCTAGATCCTTAAATTATTTAAATACGTTACTAGAAAAAGATGCTGCCCACTGACTGCCCCATTCTAGGAAAAGACCCCAAGTCTCCTCAAACTCAGCTTTCTAATCTTGTCACCCTTTGCCTGTTCACTCTGGGTTCCTTCTTGTGGCAAAGGGATGAGTCACCTTTGCTTTGTTGAGAATGAAGACAATGGCTGGGTGGTGGCGGCGGTAGCTCTCCCCTTTAATCTCAGCACTCTGGAGGCAGAGGCAGACGGATCTCTGAGTTCAAGACCTGCCTGGTCTACGAGCGAGTTCCAGGACAGCCAGGGCTGCCCAGAGAAACCCTGTCTGAAAGAACAAACAAACAGAAGAAGACCTTGAGCCGAGCTTAAAGCCCCACTGGAAGTGGTTTTCCCTTTTGTCACAAGCGAGCGACATTTCCTCAGGAGGTGCGGCGCCTTCACCGCTGGCTAGCTGCCATCTTATTCTCTTTTCCGCTTCTCACCTGTGTAGTTAGGGTGTTGAACATCTCCCAAGTGCCCACATGTCAAACAAATAAAGCCTTGGATCTCAGCCTGAGGCAACATTAGGAGGTGTGAGACTCTTTAGGGAATTCAGCCCATTAATGGAAGGAAGTTAGGTCACTGGGGTCATGCTCCTGCAGAGAATGTGGGGGTCCCGGGCTCCTCCACGCTCTCCTTTTGCTTCTTGACTATCAGGAGGTCCAGCAGCTCCTTCACCATGTGCCTGTGCCCCCATGTACTTACTCTGTTGCCAAGGTAACAGGGCCAAGTTACCATGGCTGAAAGCTCTGAAATTGAGAGTCAAAATAAACATTTACCCTAGAAGTTGTTTATCTCGGGTGTTTGTTACCCTAACAAACACTGACACGCCTCCCCTTTTTCCCTGCCACCAGGCTGGCAGCCAGAGGCCCATCCTCTGCATCCCAATGTCCAATGTTCCTCTGGGACTGGGAACTTAAGATTGAAGTGCATGGAAAAACAGGAAGCCTTTAATTCTTCACAGCCAGCCACACCTGGGCCAAGGAGACCAAAGCAACCCAGGAGTCACAGGAGGCTATAGCTCTAGGGCTGTCTGGACAGTGGAGACCTCTAAGTTGTCTAAACCTTGACCCCAGGCATGGCTGTGATTTGAATCTGATCATCTGCACCCTGAGGACTCGCGTCCTGAAGGCTCTCTCTCTCAGTGGGAGGTGCTCATTTCAAGGCTGTTCGTTCTTCCATGGGCTGAGCCTGGGTGGCAGAAGGGCATCACTGGGGCCCTGAAGGCCAAGCCTGCTCCATGTTCCAACCTAGATTTCTCTGCTTCCTGCCTGAGTCATGCGAACAGCCTTGCAGGAAAGCTTCCGCACCCGTGGATCTAACCGCTTCTGCTCTTAATGTGTTGCCTCCATGATGGGCTGCGACACCTCTGAAACTCTGTGCCACAGGAAACCGTTCTTCCACTAAGTTGTTTCTGTCAGGTGTTTTGGTCACAGCGATGCCAAGATAACTGATACCCTTAAGGAAACCACGGGAAGAAGGGGTTGTCTATCCTGCCCTTCCATATTTGCTCATTACAGGAGATCAGTTCTCCACACACACCAATGAGCACTCTTGCACGCGCGAACACACACACACACACACACACACAGAGAGAGAGAGAGAGAGAGGATTCATTCATCTATGCTCTGGGCCATGGTCCAACCTCATGCTCTCAATGGAAGCCCCACATCATAACACAGCACAATACACACCCTGGTATCACCCAGACCTGAAGATCTAGGAGCAAATAAAGAAGGGTGTTTCTTCCATGCACTCCACAGAGGAGGATCAGGTCTGGTCATGCGGGTATGTATCTCTTCCCCTGTCAACACAGGCTCACTCTTATCTCCATTAGCCATTCATTCACTGCTGTACTAAAACAGGGTGTCCCATTAAAGAGGAAAGTGGGGGGCTTACAAACACACAGAAGGAATGCTGGACTCAGATATTCATGAGTGAGTAGTTGCAGCCTTCAAGGGTTCGCAGTGTGATCCAATTAGTCCAGGACGTGAACTTGCCAGGCCCTGGCAGGAAGAGCTAACACCACCCCCAACACACACACACACACACACACACACACACACACACACACACACCCCACTCCCAGTGAGTCTATCAGAACCCTCCTGTGTTATGTGTGCTACTGTGTCAGAAGTGCAAGGGCTGTTCAGGTCTGGCTTTTCTACTTATTCCTGTACTGTGGCCACCAACAGTTAGCTTAATGTGAGGGTGTGGCACACCAGAAAACGATTGCCAGTTTAGTGACATGTGAGTGGCGCCCAGAGGCTAAAGAAGTGAAGTCTGGACTTGCTTTGGGGACCCCACAGCACCATGTCCTAAACTGTGGCCCGTGGTCGAAGTTGCTGATTTAGGCTTGTTGTTTGTTTGTTTGTTTTTGTTCCCTCAGGATTCTGAGTTTGAAATAAACACAAGTTTTTACTCATCTGCTGAAAAATCAGTTGTCTGTTACCTTATCCACTTCTGGTTTAAAACACCAGCTTGCTACTGTGATTACAATAGTGTTTTAGGCTCAGAGTCTTCAAAAACGCCCAGTAAGATCTTAAGACATGCTTATATTGAAATTCTAAGCATCAAAAGCTCACTTTGCCTGCAGTTCACAGTCTGGGCTCTTTCAAGTGCAATTTAGTCAACAACAAGACAGACTCTTTAGTTCTGAGAATAGTACTTAAGAGGTAAATGCCACTAATATTTTGTTTCGTTTTGTTTTTGAGAGTCTTGCGATGTAGCCCAGGCTGGCCTGGAATTCAACTATCTTCCTGCTTTGTGTTCGTTAAACAACAACAACAAAAATATTTTTAAGTGTGTGCGTGCGTTAGTGCGTGTGTGTGTGTGTGTGTGTGTGTGTGTGTGTGTGTATGTGTGTGTGTGTGTGCTTAGGTGTGGGTATGGCTATACATGGAGGGTGTTGAATGTGCATACGTACTCATGGATGTGTGGAGGCCAGAGATTATGAAGAGGTTTGTTGATAGGTTGGCAAGGAGAGGACCCATCAAAGCACAGAAGGGACACTTGGTTCTGTGAGTAACTCACACCCAGCCTGTGTCCAGCCAGACCTCGGCCACTGCACCTCAGCTCACTGCTGCCAGTTGCCTCGAACTACGAATCACAGTTCTCCAGACAGGGGCCTCCTCGTCCTTTTCCCCACCTGTCCAAGTTCACTTAAAGTTGGGGGTAGTTTGCAGCTTTCTTTTGTGCTTTTTAGAACCTTGGGCCGACGAGTTGCATTAGCCGTGGGGCCCACAGTGTGGCTCGGCGTCACCAGCAGGGGACGTCTGGCATTCACAGGATCAGCTGAGTTGGTTGGTTTGCTCTCTTGATGCTTTTGTTTCGTTGCTGGTTAATTTCCTCTAAACCTCCTGTCTGTCTTTATTTCAGGCCGGCTACTCAGTTAAGAACCAGGTGGCCTCGATGTGGAGCTTTTTTCTTTATTGTGGCATGAACTTGGAGCTGTCATTTAGATCCTTGTGGGTCTCATTTCCTCTTTTGCAATATAGAACTCATGAACCAGAGAACTTTAAATCTGATTACATTTGATGAGGTTTTACATGCATCTCAGTACAGCTAAATATGCTCGGACTCTCTCTCTCTCTCTCTCTCTCTCTCTCTCTCTCTCTCTCTCTCTCTCTCCCTCCTCCTTCCCTTTTTCTAAAGATAATTTACAGATTAGAGAAGTTAAAAGAGTTGCTCCAAATTTCCACCTCCGGGATTAATAATACAAATGAGGTCATAAGCAGAGGGTGACAGAATACTCTGACTCAGCATTGCCTTTGCCCCAGGACTGAGGTGGACCTAGGCTGTTCTCATTCCTTCCTTCCAGCTCCCCACTCATCTCTGACTGCCCTTCAGATTGGCAGCCACTGTGAGCCAGGAGGCGCTGGTAACGCAGTCACACACAGTGTGACTTCTGACATTACACGTAAGGGTGTCTCCATTGTCCTGCTCGAGAAATGCACACGACAAGTATTAGTTAAGCAACTCTCAGAAATATGAAGGGGAGATGCTGGTAGTTGCTCTCTCTCGTGCGCGCGCGTGCGCGCGCGCGCGCGCGTGCATGCGTGCGTGCGTGCGTGTGTGTGTGTGTGTGTGTGTGTGTGTGTGTGTATTTGTGTAAGAGGGAAAATACATGTTCATGTGGGTATATGGGTGCACATGTAGCACAGCGGCCTGGCTCTTTCAAAATGTGGGCCCTGGGGTTGAACTCAGCTCCTTATGCTTGTATGGCAAAGACTTTCCTGACTGAGCCCAGTCCTCACTTAAGCTTTTTATTGCTACTACAGACTTCTGCCCCTCCCCTCTCCGAGACAGGGTACCCTCTGTGTATTATCCCTGGCTGTCCTGAAATCCACTCTGTAGACCAGGCTGGCCTCAAACTCAGAGATCCACCTGCCTCTGCCTCCAGAGTGCTGGGATTAAAGGCGTGTGCCACCACCGCCTGGTCAGCTACTATAGAATCCTAAACATAAAAAGATCCCGGTAGACTACTGTTATTCTGGAGAAAAAAAAATGAGCAAGACATTGACAGCTTAGAAGGCAGTCTGTGGCTATGAGAACCTTCCTCTACTCTTCCTACAAGCTTGACGGCTACTTGAAAGCAACACGACATGAAACAAAGCTCATGTAGAAATCGTGCCAATGACCTGTGATTAATTTTTGAATACTCCCGTATCAGTTTTCAGTTGAGAAATGTTTGTCCAAGTTCTTAAAAACAGACCTAGCCCTGCACGTTGACTCTGTAAGCAAGCAGAATGCTCAGGGCTTGTGGTGGGGTTGGACCAGCGGTCGCGCAGTGATGGGGAAATGTCCTGGAAACCAGCATTTTCCAGGTTTTAACTCTACTGTTCGGAATCAGTTGACGTGCAGTGGTCCTGGGCATCTGAATTGTTTTGAACTTGCTGGTGCTTGTCTGTGGAGGGGAGAGGGGGGTGCACTGGCCATGTTCCCAGGTGCATCTCAAGTGGAACATCTTATTTCAGGCCTAAAGTGTAGTTTACAGCAAAGTCTGGGTGACCGTCTTAACCCAGCCGGCTGGGGCGTTCCGAGAGAGGAGTTTACAGAGGTGTGGAGAGACCCACAGAGAAGGGTGCAATGCCTCAAGCTAGCAATAGCAGCCACCAGCCTAGACCTAAAGGGCCAAAGAAAAGGAGTGCTTACCGGAAGCAACAGAGGGTAGCTGTAGGGGGAAGGATGGACAGGATTTTTGACCTTGGGAAAGGACACAGGTGTGGTGTGTCTGCTAATCTCACAGAGTGTCTTTCACAAAAGCCAGAACATAGAATCCCACGAGTGTCCAACAACAGCTTAATGGATCAACAAAATGTAGTTTGTACTTACAGTGGGATATTATTCAGCCTTACAAAGAAATGCAATTCTAGTGCATGCCTCTTGGGTGGTACCCCTGCCTTCGGGGTGGGTCTTCCATACTCAGCTCACGGCATGACAGTCTTCTCTAGAAACACCCTCCGGCTCGCCAATATTCTAAGCATCACTAATAAGCCAGGCTGACAACCAGCATGAACTGTCGCAGCGGAGGGGAGAGGGAAGTCTAGAGGATCAAGAAGAGGTTGGATGGTGTGGGTCTTTTCATCTCATCCTCTGCCCTCCAGAGCAGGCACCAAGGCTTCTTCTCCCTTAGCACCAAAAAGAACCGCTTTGAGAATGTTGCTGGCAGATGGTGCACAATCAGAACATGTTACAGCAGGGTATTTTCTGATTAACCCACAAAACAATCGCGTAGCATTACCATGTTCTCTCCATATTTATATGTCTTGCTCTGGACATCCTTACTTCTAGGGATCCATAATCTACCTTACAGAAAAAAATTAGAGGTATGGCCTAGAAATCATATACAAATATATATCCATTGCAATGCCACTGATGGGATGGAGAGATGGCTTGGTCCGTAAAGCGCTTGCTACGCAAGTGCAAGGGCCTGAATTTGGCTTCCCAGAGCCCAGACAGGGCTGTGTGCTTTACACTCCCAGCGCCAGGGAGGCAGGGATAGCCAGCCCCGCCTATTCGTGATCTCCAGGCCAACGAGAGATTGTCATACACACACAAAAAAAATGTCAACAGCTCCTGAGAAAGAATTCACCTCTGGCCTCCACATGCACATGCACACACACACACACACACACAAAACCCCATGAACATATACCTCAGGCACACATACGTATACCTTAAAAAAAAAAAAAGCAAACACAAAAGGAAATATTTAATTCACAAAAAGAGGCAGCTGAAGGTGCCACATCTATAATATAATCTCAAGCGAGGACTACATAGTACATCAGCTGTACAAGAAGGTACAGCTCTCACTAGGATGTTAAAGTGATTATCTTTGAATAATTGAAATACATTTTCCCCAAATTTTCTAATTTTTTAGCACTTTTTGTTGTTGCTGTTGAACATGATTCACTCTGATAACCAAGGGGGGAAAACACAACTTGTAAAAGCCTTGCGACCACCTCGCATGATAAATATTTCCACTAAAGAGCCCTATAGTATCTGCCCTGCCACCCTGTATAAAGGGAATTGATTTACCTGCCGGCTGCCTGTTAATTTGAAGGGAAGCAGCCAGAGCAAGGGCAGCCACCCCCTCCGTAATAGACAGCGTGTGTGGCTGAGGGTGCAGCTTTCTGTGATGGAATATTGCTAAACGACGAAATTCTATCTCCCACAAGAAATTATTTCTGCTGGCTGTGCAAACGTCAGGCTGGAGCCTGCCCTTGGAGAGGCGGCTGCATTGCTAAGTATTTGTACAATCAGCAGAGCCGGCGCAGGAGCGGTCACAGTGGCTGATTTTACAAGCTACTCACGACGACGACGGGCATCTGCACACGAAAACTGTAGCTCAGAGCGTATTTAACCTGTTGTGATTCTTTCTTATTTCCTGGTGTGCCGCTGTGAGAGGGTGTCATTTCACTCAAAGGAGAGTGCTCTTTGTGCATGTAACTCAAAGGAGAATGCTCTTTGTGCATGTAACTCAAAGGAGAATGCTCTTTGTGCATGTAAAACGGCTTCACAGGCGTATGAAAATACAGCATATTAACCTGACCTAGATATAATCTCACCTACCTCTTTTGTCTTGCATTTATTTCGCCATTTGTCAAGCTGGTACCTCACACTCTTAGGTAGTGGCCTGTCTCATTACCATATCAGGTGTGCGTGGCAATGTTTCCAGGAAGAATTGAGCCCTGGCCAGACACAGGCTTTGGGAGACAAACACCCTCATTGATTTTCAGTCCAGTTCCCCTTAAAATTTCAAGGGTGTATCTACACAGGTGGGTTATAAGCTGGCTGGATCTGCTCAGTTCTGGTCCTCTGTTCTGAAGAGACCCTATCATTGACAATGGTCAGGCTAGTATAGGCTGGCACAGACTCTCGTCCTCTGCCAGCCTGATGCCAAGGGCAGGTGAGAAGGGTATTTAACCCACATGGACTGTATGTCCTTCAAACAACACTTGGTGAGCTCCCCAAGCGTCCATATATCTCTTTTCTTCCAAGAATCATCTGTTGCCCATTTTACCCTTCAAATTGGTTTCTGGTATTGGGATGTTTTAACCAGGGAAATTGATGTTTGCATCAATCAAGTAAAAAAACCCAAAATGTATTACAAGAATAGTACAGATATCTTTTAGATTGATATGCAACAGCTTGAACCTTCGAGGATAGTTGTTCTTTGACAGGATAGACATAGCAGAAAACCCATATAGCCTTTCCCACACAGTTCTTGGGTCAGGCACCCTAAGATTCTGGCAGGGAAGGTGCTGGGGCGGGGAGACGGTGCATGTGTACACTGCACAGTGACGGTATTCAAAAATTCCTGGGAAACTGAGGCCACTCTACTAACACTTATAATAAGTAGAGTACTTTAGGCAGGGCTGTGTTTCTAATTTTTGTCATACTTGGTTGCTGCTTTAGTTTGGATTTTTTTCCCCTAATAGTGGAGATCAAATGCAGGGTTGTGTGCTTGCTAGCTAAGGGCTCTGTCATCCTGCTGAATCCTCAGCTCTGTAGCTTGGCTCTGGACTGTCCCTTAAAGGCCTGGGTGTTAAAGGCTTGCCTGCCAGCCCTGGGTGCTACGAACAGGAGGTAGGACGCAGTCAGGAAAGCAAGTCTAACCTTCTGACATTTCAACACGTGGCCACACTGTGGTGAGAAGGCTACAGAGTTCACATCGGAAAAGGGTGCAAGTGAGCTATAAAAATATTGCAAAACTCTCACGTTTTAGTTTTAAGTCAGTTTCTAATTTGGTGTTGGAGCACATTCATTGGTTTTTTGTTTTGTTTTGTTTTTGTTTTTGTTTTTTTTGAGATAGGGTCTCTCTACATAGCCCTGGCTATCCTGGAACTCACTGTGTAGAGCAGGCTTTGTTCTGGAACTCAGAGACATCCACCTGCCGCCTCTGCTTCCTTAGTCCTGGGACTAAAGGCATATGCCACCACACCCAGCCAGTCATAACTATTCTTGACTTCATGCATCCTGTGGGCTATGGGTTGGACATGCCTGGTAAAGACAGAAACTTAGGTCAGTGGGAATATTGGGACACAACCCTTTCTCTTTCCCTATTAGCTTCCTGGCTACTATGAGATTTTAGTTTTGTTTTTGTTTTTGAGACAGTGTCTCCCGCCTCTGTCTCCTAAGTGCTGGGATTAGGTCATGCGCCGTCTTGCCCAGTAGTTCTGACTATGATGAGACAGAGAAGCCTCCCAAATCAACGTCCACTACCATGATGTACCGAGCCATCATCATAGGTCTAAAAGCATAGGAACAGGTAATAAAGGATCAGAACCATGAGCCTTTTGCTTTTCTAGTAAGTTGATTACCTCAGGTATTTCACCACAGTAATAGAAAGCTGAGTAAGCTATTTGCATTTATACAAGACGTGACCCCAGACTTTGGCTTGTTAAGAATTGGTTGAGGCCTGGGGCTGTAGCTTAGTGGTAGCGCTTTTGTCTAGCGTGCATTAGATCCTGGATTCAAACCCCCAAACTGAGTGAGGTCCAGAAGGATAACCACCTTAACACAGAGCAGAAGGGGTTTCCTTCTGTGCCAGCGTTGTTCATATATGTGCATCTCTTTCCCCCGTATTGTGGCTGAGTGCCTTCTGGTCTTCAGTCAGCACAAGAGAGAACCCACAGTTCTTAATGACCCACCCGGCATTATTTCTAGAGAGAAATTAAGTGTGAGTATAAATAACTTGGCCAAGCCTACAAAGACAAAGGCACACATATCTGAAGATACCTAGAGACACAGAACTGTAATTGTATTTGGGTCTAAGTATAATGTGTTATATTTAAATATAATCAGAGGAAAGTGGATGTTTTTAAAACCAGCCTTGAGCAAAAATTTAATCCACCCCCCACCCCCCACCAACCCCCCCCCCTCACACTCTCCTACCCCCCCCACCCATTCTACATAGTATCACACTATCAAAGTTATCAGAACACCATCAGACAAGGCCAGAAACACAGGCAAGTCTGCCTAGAATTTTCTCGAGTGCAGCCAGAGTTATGAAGAAGTTGTTAAACTACGTGTCAGGTGGTAAAGCTTCGGTAAACACAAAGCCAAGTGTTGCAATCAAAGGACCATTTCTTCATGAACTCAAACGCGGCAGAGCAGTAATTATATGTGACTGTTACTCCACGACCATTTCAGCGGCAGGTCTGGTTGGAGCCCCCTGAAAAAGTCATGATAGCGCCTGCTTCGAGGGACAGTACACAGATTCATTTTTTCAAGCCGCAATGCTTTCCAAACAATGCCGCTTTGTGTTCCCTGCAAATACAAAGCAAGCCAGGCAGAAGTCAGGGGTGTATGCTTCCACCAAAAGCTATTACCATCTTGAAGGAGCCCTTCAAATACTCTCAGGTGGCTTGGGTTTTCTAGACCTCATTGTAAGTTAGAGGAACAGAGGACAGAACAGCCACAGAGGATGAACTAACAGCTGAACACAAAAATCCTCTTGACGTTGAGATTGATTTTTCGCGTACAGAGCCACCCTGGGTGCTCCCAGAGACCCGCCACCACCATTCCCCAGAGGCGCGTGTACAAAGCTGAGCAGTGTTGTCCTAGACCGCCTAAGCAAGGGCAGCCGAGGGGGCTGCAGGGGCGTGCAGCCCGATCGCCTCATTCACACTTGAGCTCTGTGAGATGAGCACATTTATTTGTCCTCATTAAGACAGCGTTGCTGGCGCTAACTGACATGCGGAGGCAGCGTGCTGGGACAGGGCCAAGGAGCCCAGCGGAGGCGAGCAGAGGCGTGTCTGGAGAGCCTGGCCTGAACCGAGCTCTCTGGCCCTGACAAGCTCGAAGCCTTGGGAACTCAGAGGCTTCTCTGGGGTCCTGGGTAAGTCGTCAATAGCGAGAGGTATTTAGGTAGAGGTTTCCCAGCTGTGATTTCCAACGCCCACGTCATCCAGTAGCCCCCTCCCCAAGTCCCCAAGGCCACCTCCCAGGCCAGGAAGATGGAGAGACACGGGCAGTGCCTGGTCCCATTTCGACCAAGGCTTCTCTAATTGACTCATTACACTAAATGGCTAATTTTAAAGGTGTGAAAACCACAAGACTGGGGAGCCTTCCCATTCTTTACTAAGAATAAAGCCAAAGTAAAGAGGAGCATGAGCTCTTCCTCACAGCCGAGCACCGCCAAGCTCACATAAGGGGACTCTGGGCAGCTTGCCTGGGTCCACCGCGCAACTCTTTTGCCTGGAGCTGAGTGACTTTGGGTCCGTTCCTTCACTCGACTATGCCTCAGTTTCTTCATCTGTAACACGGGAGTAGTAAGGACAAGGAGATTTTTTTTTCATATTTTAATTTTTTTCTTTTTCTTCTTTTATTAAATTTTTAAAAATTCATTTTACATACCAACCACAGATCCCCCTCTCATCCCTCCTCCCACTCCCCTCCAGCCTCCCCGCCACCACCACCACCACACTCCCCCATCCTCTCCTCCGAAAGGGTAAGGCAGTTCAGTTGCGGCAGAACAAGGATCTTAAGGGGTTGCCTTGGGGAGTCAGTAAGTAGATAAGAGTCCCTAAGAACAGTGCCTGCCTCAGAAACAAGGACTTCTTCTTATTGGTCCAGTCTAACAGCCGGCTTCTGGGCAGCGTCGTTAATAAAGCCACGAGAGGGCAGGCGGAAGAGCTCGCTAGTCCCGTGTAAAGGTGCTTGGAGAGTAATCAGATTTGCTGAAAGTGCCTTTTTAAACAGTGCTGCGCACTTCTGATTCACATTTGGGAAGAAAAGCAGAACAGAAGGTGATAAATTCCTTTATGGGAGAGCTTGGCAGGAAAGGCAGATGGAACTCTAAAGTTAATTGGTGGCTGGGACATGGAACTCCTGGGCGGAGGAGCCGGGGTGAACACGCTCCCTCTCTCGCTCTGGTTTATGGTGATTGCTTCATTAGGGATGCTGAAAGGCCCTTCTTGGGCAGCCGCTGCTCCTGTCTCTGCCCAGACAAGGGTGATGTCAGCATATAGTTTATAGAGTGCTGCAGTCCTCCGGAGGATTCCGGGAGCTCGCAGGGCTGTCTCTGGGCTGTGCGCCAGCATTCGGAAAGAGGAATCCCACTAGAATCTTCTGTATCCCAGATTGCTTGTCTCTGCCGCGGCTTCTGTTGTCATTGAGCCCCATACAAGCACCAGGTGTGAGATGTCCCCTTAGCGGTTCCTTCCATGGGGCTCATCTCTGAGCCTTCCTGGCTTGAGTCTCTGAGAACTGGGCTCAGATTCTTCCTGCTCAGATTCCCAAAGGATACAGGATGAGACAACACACGGGGGATTTGCTGGCCTTAAGATGCAAAGTTTAAGCTCGTAAAAGGTATCATTATTTTATGCTCTACAAAAACAGACACAGATACCTGCCAATTAAACTCTAACACAAGTTTTTTAATTTGTCATCAGTCCTGGGATGCTCCTTCAAGCCTAGACATGGATTTTTTAAAATTGCATTTCACTTAAAAAAAAAAAA